>JACCPG010005614.1:0-22143 GCA_016069955.1 Drepana arcuata
CCCACACACCCACTTTCCGCCAGGGTATATTAGGTGCCAACGTGACAGATGGCGAGTCCATCGCCGTTACTCAAGCACGACTATACATAAGCCTTTGAATTTCTTCTCAGACGTATGCAGGTTTCCTCTCGATGTTTTCCTTCACCGTAAAGCTCGTGGTGTGACTAATCACTGTACTTAAGTTCAGAAAAACTCATTGGTACTGTCGGGATTCGAACTTGCGACCTTTGCGTCGCAGGCAACTGCTCGAACCGAATGTTACGTAAGACTTATCTGAAATAAATAATGATTTTCTGTTTTAGGATGAATCACGTCGTGTTTTTTGCTTTAAAAGAATACATTATAATTTCTGATCTTATATATATGTAATTACATAAAACTATGCATTTCCCACACCCTAACTTTATGTGTCAAAGTGAAAAATTATTAATAATATTTGGACACAGTCTTATTGAATTTCAAAAATTACCATAAAATAAAAAAACATTCAATCTTTTTTTATGAACGACCCCTCGACCACTTCTCCCAATATCAAAATAAAGATTAATTAAATTTTATTTTAAAGTTAGTATGTTGTTTTTCGCGCAGCTGTGTTTGCAGCTCGCAAACAAGGACGAATACAGGCTTTACGCTTTTCCAATCAACCGGAAATGCGCATCGAAACGAGCAAACAGGTCGTTTTCCTACATTGTTTTATTTTAACGCCTTAATTTCAGGAAATTCATAAATTATACTTCCATTCGTAGTTACCATTCACGAAGAATTGTCAAGTTTAAGATGACAAATCATTTGTATAAAAGTGCATAAGTCGCAACCAATCGAGCCTACTAAATAGCCGAAAAAATTATTCTGCTGTTTTTTCTGTAAGTTGGCAAGTTGAGAGCCGGCAGCAGATAATCTTTTCCAAGCGGAAGCTTCGTAATTCGATCCAGGGATAGATCACTCTGGAACCATGCCAAACTAAGCTCCACTATGTACGTTGTACCGACACTGTTCATTTACTTGAGTTACAATTTTTAAAAAGCGAACGATAGCGCATTTTTAATCAGTGCAAATTTTATATGTTTATATAATTCTTACCAAAGATATATATATATATATATATATATGAGCCAACATGACAGATATGGCACATGGCAGAGTCTGTCGACGTTTCTCTAACACTATACTGCTAGACCATACTCATGTTTTTTATTTCTCCTTAAGCGTTGCAGGCATGCAGGTTTCCTCACCATCTTTGCACCTAAGTTATAAAAAAATAAAAATAAAATTAGAAGTAGTAAAATATTGATTGGTCTTACCATTAAGGGTTCGAACTTGCACAATCTTGAATTTGCAGGTGACTTTACTTCTCTACTATGGCTCTTATAACGCTTCGATAGATTAAAGATTATTATTATATACTAAGATTTATAGATGAATGTTTCCCAAAGTCACTATTCCACGCGGACGAAGTCGTGGGCACAGCTAGTATATTAATATAAATCCGTATTGTTACAGGTATTGCAAAGGAAAACGTTATTCCCTATTGACTACATTGCAAGAGGCCATGGACAAAGAGAGTATATCTACTGTGAATTATACAGCTCTCGCGGACATGAAGAACAAAATCATAAACTCTTCTTTAGACGGTCTGCCATCGGCGCCGCCTTTTGGCTACGAGAACATTATTGACAACAAAATTATCCAAAGCCTTTTTTGCGTCATTTACACCATAATCTTTGTTCTCGGATTGCTGGGAAATATGCTGGTTTGCTTCGTCGTAATCAGAAATAAGGCCATGCAGACGGTCACCAATTTGTTCATTAGCAATTTAGCTCTCTCTGACATACTACTCTGTATTTTCGCTGTTCCATTTACTCCCCTCTATTCGTTCCACGGCACGTGGAGCTGGGGTTCTCTGCTATGTCATATCATGCCTTTTGCACAAGGATGCAGCGTTTACATATCCACTTTGACTCTTATGTCTATAGCTATCGATAGGTTCTTTGTAATCATATATCCGTTTAAGCCTAGAATGAAAGTAGAGACGTGCATAATCGTCATCGTCATGATTTGGACGTTCGGTATATCCGTCACATTGCCATACGCTATTTACATGACGTACTACGATTTAGAAATAGGCAAATTTTGCGAGGAGACCTGGCCTTCAGAGCAATTCAGACGTTTGTTCGGCTCCCTGACGTCTATACTGCAATTTGTTCTGCCTTTCATAGTGATAGCTATATGCTACACGTGTGTCAGTTTCAAATTAAATGACAGGGCTAAAGCGAAAGCTGCGAGCAAAAATTCCCGAAAAGAGGAACTGGATAAAAATAGGAAGCGTCGCACGAATCAAATGTTGATTGCTATGGTCACAATCTTTGGCCTTTCATGGCTGCCTTTGAATGTCATCAACTTGTGCAACGACTACTATATGTATGCTATACATCTGAAGTATTACTTTTTAATATTTTTCACCGCTCACGTGATTGCCATGTCGTCGACATGCTACAATCCTTTCATATACGCGTGGATGAACGAGAATTTCCGCAAGGAGTTTAAACAATTGATTCCATGTATAGATACTTCAGCTCAAATGCGAGGTAATATTCAAATGCAGCAACTGGGCCCGTCAGAAAAGACGTTCAATGGCAACACTACAACTGATAGTTATCTAGGATCCAGTTCACAAAGGGGAAGCTCGTTTAGGCACAAGAGAAAACCTAGTGCGGCGGCTGACGTAGAAATGAGCGGCGTGGAATTGAACGAAGACCTCTTGACAGTTGATGTGAAGCACTGTCATATATCAACGAGCTACAACTTGAGAAGGGAGTCTGTCAAACTGCGCCTGATTAATGAAGAGTCATTTGACGGGACGACGGCGCAAAGTCAATTCTAACAGTTTATGGCGCAGGTAAAGGGAATTTTTCAACCTATTTTAGTGTCTTTTACTGAACATAGAAGGAATGTATTTTTTTGTATATTACAACTGTGACAAACATACATACATACGACCCCCTTGATAGTCAGCCGTCATTTTACCTTAGGATCGAGTTAAGATTGATAGAGCTGCTGTGCCAGAAACATGAGATAAATTTGATCCCGCTTTTGTCAGCAGAGTAATTCCATAATTGTAGTCGTTTTTTTTCAGCAATTTTTTTAAATATATATATTAATATAGCCTATGCTACTAGGTAAAGATGTAGCCTTTCGAATACTGAATTAAAAATCGTTCGAGTAGTTTCTGAGTGAAATCATAATAAACAAATAAAAAAGTAATTATTTCCTCCTATAATATTATCGATCCTTAATACCGTAGGGCTATCGTCCTACAGTATTTATTGAGACAAGGATCTTGATTCTTGATAATATTGGGCACCATACGAAAAATATTCTTAAGAGGATTTAAATTAATGTACACATACACGTCGAGCGCCAGTCCTCTATAGACTTACTCTTTCATGTAAATCACATTCATCAGTCTCTTTATAAATGCTCGCCGGTTTCAAATAGTCGCAGCGTTCTCATCTTTGACTGTATTTAACGTGTTTTTATCAGAATTTTCTTCTATTTCTTATATTAATTGGTACTTCTTTCCGCACAGGTTCGATCCTGGAAGCGTAGCTGGCTGTGAGGAGCATAGATACTAAGAGTACCCGATATTTTTGGAGAGTGTTTATTTTTTATCAAACATTACTATAACTATTGCACAATTTAACGACTTCGAACTTCGTACGCTTACATTTACTAACCTTTAGACTAATTACGAATAGAATAAAAAATAATTTCAAACCCTACATCTACATGAAAATATATACCTACGACATAACTGACATATAAATATGAC
Organism: Drepana arcuata; assembly: GCA_016069955.1. Taxonomy (NCBI): domain Eukaryota; kingdom Metazoa; phylum Arthropoda; class Insecta; order Lepidoptera; family Drepanidae; genus Drepana; species Drepana arcuata. The sequence goes on from JACCPG010005614.1 coordinate 3,830, forward strand.
ATAACTATTATTAACCATTTATGTAATTTAAATCTTTACACAATTTATTTATGTGACAAATGTTTGTCAGTTACAATTCCAGTATGAAACAGTATGAAACAGTCAACTATGAAAATTTTGCAAATATATTAGGTATATTATTTTTATTAATATTGGAAAAAGCACGGTCTCTTTATTTATATAGACATATATGAAGCCATTACTATAATTACCTACCCGAGTATTCATTTCCCAAAAACTCAGGATAAAAATATTATAGTGATGTGTGTTGTAGGAGAAATAGAAAATAAAATATTTCGTCCTCCTTCCGAATCCACTGTTAATATAATATAATGCAATACTCTAGTATATTAGAAAGATGAGTGAATACTTTAAGAAGCAAAGATTGCGAACTACAAAGCTGAACCTTTTACTTCCATTTAAGATCAAGACTATTCATATATCGAATGAGACGAGAGAGTGATCATTCACTGTACTTAACATTATAAAATAAACATAATTTTCCATATAATTTTATCATATTTTAGTGTTTCCATGAAGTAATTCGTAATTATATTTGGATATAGAAAGACCCATGTTTTTAATTATTAAATAACAGATTAGCGATATTGAATCTTATTTATATTGATTTTAGTTTGATAATTGAGTGCTGCTGATGACGTAACGTTGTGACTCATAAATTAACATAAAGTACTTGAGTAATATAATTGTATAAATATATATACATAAGACACCTTCATATCATCCTGCTGAATCACCAGGTAGTATAATAGAGCACCATTTTTTACCTCACACTCATCACACCATTTAGACACAGACCTCTATCTCTTCCACCTCGTTCATCAATTTCATTATTCGTGCTCGGTGTCCGCTTGAACGTGTTCTCCCCCTGCCTGTAATTTAAAACTCTTTGGCATTAGTACGTGTATTGCAAACTTTCTTCAGTCATCCTTTCTATTCGTACAACCAATGTAATATATCTTTCTTCATCTTTACAATACATCCTCATTCACGTCAGTTGTTCCTTCAAATATACATTTTCTATGTGTATTTTAATACGTGTATACCAAAGAAGACTTGTTTCGAGCCGAGATATCCAAGCCTTCGACTTGAGTTAAGTAACTTTCTAGCAATAATAATTTAGCATCTCTAATTTCCTAGTTCCTCTAAGAAGTTTGTCAAATGATATGTTTAATGAATAAATCCTAAAATCTTATGAATTTTTCTCTAGTCGTATCGTATACAATAAATACTCCTATGATATAAATTGACATTCGTTTCAATGTTAATCGTAAATAATATACAATATTAAGTGAAATAATTATTGTAAGTGTGAGAGAGATATTGATATTATTGTATTAGAATTAGTGTTCTTATGATTGCCCCAGATATTATAGTAAATAACCCTTGACTTATGCTCCATGGATCTAGTGTTAGCGGTAGTGATACGACGTCGATACACTATAAGATATTGCAAGTTATTTTGTAAGCTTAATTAAATTACGTTCCTTACACTGCCTGTTCCTGGCCCTGCACAAAAAATATTGAATTATAAACTCATAACTATATAGAATATATTATTAATGTACTAAGTATTTTTTTCTTCGACAGTAAACACTTAAAATATTATACCCAAATCCCGCGGCAACGTGCCAAGAATAACATTGCCACGCTGGAGTAGCAATGCTGATACTGAATTAATTAGGATGTTCAAATTAACTATGATCTGACGCACCGTAGCATTAATTAGGTGTGTATCTGTATGAAATTGTAATTTGGTAATCGGCCACCCGTGTCAGGGTAAGATGTCGAGTGAAGAATTGTAACATTTGATAAAGTCGATATTATATTCATATGTATCACAATATTATTACAAAAAATATCCCAAATAGCAATATTAAGTAAAAAGTACGTATGTGAGAATGCTGTTACGGTAGTAGTAGCACCGAGTGCAATCCCAATATCTACTACGTATTTGAGGCTTTTCAAGATTTCTTAAAGAACTTATCTTTCACGCCTGTAGCTTTAACTGGACGGAGTCATAAATAATAATAAATATACCGAATATTCAAATCTGAGCTAAACTGAACTACTTCGTCGATCCTTTTTTAAATAATATTATGGGCAATAATTAAAACATGTTTAATATTTAGCTATAAGCCGTGGTGGCCGAGTGGTTCGAGCACTTGCCTGCGACGAAAAGGTCGCAAGTTCGAATCCCGACTGTACCAATTAGTTTTTCTAAACTTAAGTATATTGATTAGTCACACCACGAGCTTTACGGTGAAGGAAAACATCGAGAGGAAACCTGCATACGTCTGAGAAGAAATTCAAAGGCGTATGTATAGTTGTGCTTGAGTAACGGCGTTGGACTCGCCATCTGTCACGTTGTCACCTAATATACCTTTGGCGGCGAAGTGGGTGTGTGGGTATTACCTATACACCTCTGCCTATCCCTTCGGGGACCCTTGTGGGAAGCCGGGAGGATATAATATATAGCTTAGTTCCTTAGATCCGGAAATCAAATGTGCTTTAGAAGCAAGATTCAGAAAGTAAAGTGTATGACTGAAAAATATAGTTAGTAAGAGAGTGTGATGCATTAAGTATCCCTTTTCATAACCTTTTACATGTATTAAGCAATTTGTATGTAGAATTAGGATGTAATATAGGAGCTGAGATAAAAATGCATTCTATCAGAGAGATTGACAACATATTTGAAACGTAGTTTTAAATTTGTGTATAATTGTAAGTAACTAACAACAATTTACAATATTTACAAATATTACTTGAGGATAAAATAGTTATTTTTTATTTTTCATAGCTTTTAAATCATTCGATTTATTTGGTACGACTTTTCAATCGGTTGGTTTTGTTTCTTTGCTTTAAACGCGAGTGCACTTAATTCGCATCTAAAAATTAGGTGCATCTATCTACTGCTTAGTAGGTATTCATGTATTGTTATATATTGGATTTGTGTATATTACCTAAACTTCATTAAAAATGTGTCTAGATCTTCAGTATGAAGAAGTTATGAGATAAAGTCATTATTAATTATTGAATATATTATGTGGTTAACTGCACGTTATTGTTTATTTAGATAATTTATCTATATTTGCAGTGATTTTGTTTACATAATGTTTATTAAAAATAAAACAAATGCTAAAATGATTTGAATAAATAACCTTAAACAAATGCAAGCTTAACAAAAGACATTCTTATTTCTTACGACAAAACTTTATCATTGTACCTAATACGTTGTAATTGCAAAATTCCACAATGTATGCATAAGTCTGTGATTTTTTATTGAGTTTTACAAAAAATATAATATATTTTCACAAATAGTCTTAAGTTTGGTTTATATACTTTATTGTTGTTTAAATAAAGTAATATATTATATGTAACTGTCCTTCATGTTATGTTTTTCAAGCAAATTTGCATATTAGTATGTCATTATTTATATTTTTCAAGCAAAAATGCATAAAAAATTTTATTAGGTACATTACTGGAAATCTATGTGACTTTTGCTATTGTTTTTATTTCAATATTAAAGCCAAGAAATAATATTAAAAGAAAAACATTATACGCAGATCCGAGCATGTTGAGCATTCTATCGACAAACAATGAATAAAAGAATGATGATATTTTTTCATTCGATCTTTGTCGTTCAGTCATTCATTTCGCAATGGATACCTACCGAATGTAACAAGAAATATTATTTTGTTATTTATCTATATTGATTGTAATAATTAGCAATTAGTGGCGCGCACCATGTCTAAAATTGTGTAGGATGTAACGTCCCGATCCCTTGTCCAAAGATTGAAATAAATGAATGTCATAAAAGTAAGTCTTACTTATACTGTTCAGTTTGTTGTACCTACGTTGAATAAAAGGAAATGCATTTTACACTTTCCACTCTCTACGAATAGAAATTCGCGAGCTATGCTTTGTAGACCTGCTAGTCACGCAATACCTAAGCGGTCTGGACTGGACATCGTATGGATTTAAGTTCTTTTAATGGCGTTTCTCGTCCCCAGCAATACGGCCGCATATTTCTTTTTAAAATTTTAAATAGTTTGAATGTTCTTTTTTCGTATTCTTTTTCAAAGTAGTTACTAACTATCTTGCAAGTTTCAATGTACTCGTAAGTATATAACGTAGCGTAATGTAATAAAGAGTAAATAATATATATATATAAAAGATTACGCTTCCCGTACAAAATGAAATATATAAAATGAACTAACATAATGAATGATAATATTTCATCAAATTTCAAAAGGCAAAATTGCTTGTCATATATACTCAAGAAGACTGGCTTTTGTATATGTCGAGTGATTAGGCATTATACAAAGGCATGCACAGCTTTCAACCAGATATGTGAGATCTTGAAGTATATTGAATGCTCAAAATGAAAGTGGATTAAGTTTTGCACAGTTGGTACGAGCTTTCTGCTGAGTATTCTACTAATATTATAAATACGAATGTTTGTGCAGATGTATGAATGTTTGTTTATCACTTTGTTTACACAAAAAATGAAGTCAAATTATTAGCTGGATTCACATGCCAATATTACGTGGTTGAACGAGCGATTCAATCACTGAATACATTTGAACATCACATTATGTAACTAGCCGTGTTCTGGCTAATAAATTATTTCATTTCATTTCAAGCTACAAGCCCTGCATTTTGGAGTTAGCCACTTGACCGACGTAGCTAGGAATACTTGAAGCGATATATTTCCTAGTAATACACGAAAAAAGTACATTGGTACAGGGGATCCCTTTTACTTGACTTAATTTCATAGATCGCGAAGCAGAAACTAAAATCTTCAATCGCCCGTTGATTCACTGGTTGAATGGCCGCAACAGTGGATTTAATATTTTTATCGAATCTCCAGAGAAAATTAAATTTTATTAGAATTTGTGAAATATTATACTGAGTGGTCAGCTTTGGTATCTTTGGGTAATTTCACCGTAAATATTACGGTTTTCTCTGGTATAGATACATATATTGTTTTAGTGTACGATAAAATTCGTAAAACACCTATTTCTTAACTCACGTAGTTCCTATAAAAAGGCATACAAAATCTCTATGCTATTGAATTACTGTATGGTGCGATGAAGTCCATATGTATGCAGGTATAATGTAACCACCTCAACGCCAAGTTTTCGCAGTCCTGGCCTTATGAATACATAATTACTTTCTATGTAGTGTGTACATAATTTCAAGCTATACAGATACAAAGTCTTTGTAGCTAGGGTTACCCTCCTTTCGTGAAGATTTGGGATTTGCATTGTACGGAATGTAATGAGATTACTTTCAAGGGTCGTGGTGGTCGAGTCGTCCGATTAGTCAGTAGCTGATGAAACATAGAAGGCACTTACGAACCTTGATGGTCTGCCTATAAGTTTTTTCTGTACAGTGATTTATCACGTCACGAACATAATGGTGAACTGGAGGTAGACCACATTCCAACTACCTGGATCAATGCGACTGGACACTCAAGAACGGCAACGTCAAGAGATCTCGAAATCGACGAGCATGTTAGAAGAGACTCACAAAAGTGGACGTATGTAAGTCTAGAGAGAGTTCTCGCTCTATACACTTTGCCTACCCCGTTAGGGGGGGGGGGGGCGTGATGATATCTATGTATGCATGAATTTAGAGGAGCTGATAGGTTCCTCGAGGATACGCCTATGAAGAAATTCAAGGATGTATGCTCGATGCATGACGACGGAGAAAATAAGTTGTTAACCTCTGTGTAAAACCTCTTCGGGGACCCTTGGGGGAAAACTTGGAGACGCGAAGATATACTAATGGTATTAAAAGGATCTAGGACCTCTCTCCAATTACGAGAGACGATAAAAAGCCTTTTGATATTTGAACAGTACTGAAACTTATTACTCGCTCGCAATTAAAACTCAAAGTTGCGCGCAAACAGTTTGAACTGTTAAGCTTGATACTATTATAACTTTTGCCAGTTTATTTTAGAGTTTCATTGTGAACTTTCTACCGATCGGCTTGAGAAATATTCCATTAAAATCATTACGAGCTCGAATTTCCATATATGTATCAAAACTTAAGCTTTTAAACGTAAGCCTTAAGTAACTTTTGCCATCGCACCGCACATCGCACCGCAATCATAATTAAGTGTGCTAATTATGATCGCTGCAGGTATTATAATATTCCTTTCTATGGGCCTTGTTTCCTGAAATAAATAAATAAAAAAAAATTATATAGAAAAAAAATGCATGGGAAAATCGTATACTTGATAACACACCTTAACCTAGGTGAGCCAGTATCGCGTGCGGCTTATGTTGAGAGTAGCGCTTTACTAGCTTTGTAACAGACGGATTATCATTACAGTATATAAGAACATTTACCAATGAAGTGCTTTATTTGAATAAAGAATAATAACTGCGGGTTCCAATTTTGAATCAAAGATTCCGGTGAGATCAAACGCAGATAAGAAAGTAGAAGCTTAAGTTAAGAATCATTTTCCTAAGAAGGGTTTTGAGGCTTAAGTCTTCAAACGTGAAAGGAATTTTACCAAATGTCCTGAATGTGCACTCAATCATATGCATCCTATTTAGTGCACGCAGGTAGTGATTTCTCGGTTCGCAATATAGGCAAGAATGTTCATTTCGGCAACGTACCTAACAACACTCGGTCCATGCATCGTATTTTAGGTCAAATTCGAAGCTAAAGGAAAATTACGCTCGTAATACTGGAACAAATTGGGATATTGAATTTGAAGTGATGTTAGTACAACTGGTGCTTCTATTATACCCTCGTGGTTTATTGAAGAAATGGCTAAAGACATATGTTAGGATGAAGCGTGGATAGATTGTTTTGCAGTGTCTCTGTACAAGCCAGATTTGAGCACCGTTCGCGGATGTCTTCTCTGTGTCGTCTTCTGCATGGCTTGCTCTCTCGCAAAACTCAAAAATCATAACTAGGCTGTCTATCCTAGAGGTAGGTTGACAACTCCAACCTCAAACATTTCAAAAGTTATAACTTCATGCCTTCTCACAAGTCCGAAGGTTGAGTAATTTATACACCCAGTCACCAACACACCATTTTTAAATTTCAAGGATACAGTCGGTTAGTCCACATACGCTATTGAATTTATTCTCAAAATAATGCAAGTTTATTCAAGTATAGACTATGTGACAAATTACTGTAACTGTACTTGTAAATCCTAAGATACACCAATGAGGTATGAGCCTGCAATCTTGGCTTTAAGTATGGTTATCAAACCACTAGGATAACCCTAAACTTTCATAAATCAAGATATGATATAGCTCATAGTAATAGCACTGTATTTGAGACAAAGTTTGTCTAGAGAAGTGCTTAAACAACTTCTAGTGCTTTATTCAAATAAATGCACGCGCATTGCGATTACGTCGGACTAGTGTTCCGGAGTTGGATGAAAAATAGTGTCATTATACGAGTACAATGATAAATGTATAATCCCTGGAAATACTACGCTCTTTGTTGTAATAATAAATGCGAAAGTTTAATGAGGATGTGTTCCTCTACACAAAAACTACTTAACGAATTTGGACTTAATCTGCCACAGAGATTTCAACCTTATTTAATTCTTAACAGTATAGTAAAGAAATATAAACAATAATGAAACTATTAAAAACGCAATTATTAATCATACAACAAGCTTTCAGTGAAGAAAACCATCGTAAGGCGTTAGAGGAGAAATTCAAGACATCATGCTCAGGTAGACATGGAAATCGCTTACTTACTTAAAGTAAAGGTTACATGTTAAGTGGTATAAATAGTGGTTGACACATTAAACCATTTTCGAGCCTAAGTACAATGTTGTGTCACATCACGATGCAATTGCAATGGAGGAAAACACAGATTTAATCAAGCCTGAAAGATAATGTTAAGCTGTAAGTTGTATTTTCTATTTAATATGTATGACTTTATTTTTCTTGTAAAGCGTACGATACGATATAGGCCACATGAATGTAGATCGACGCCCTTAATTGGGATGAGGTCAAGTCGACATTTTCCACTTGAATATTACCAATATATTTGTAATGCCGTGATAATTTGTAATGTAAATAATAATAAATTTCTGTCTGTCTGAGAAGAAATTCAAAGGCGTATGTATAGTCGAGCTTGAGTAACGGCGATGGACTCGCCATCTGTCACGTTGGCACCTAATATACCTCTGGCGGAAAGTGGGTGTGTGGGTATTATCCATACACCTCTGTCTACCCCTTCGTGGACCCTTGTGGGAAGGCGCGAGGATATATTATTATTTATATTATATTATATTTGTAATACATAAATCCATCACGCCAAGTCTCTCACGAGGCAGGAGAGTAGCGCCAGTTTTCTCTAGACCTACATCTCTCTCTTCATTCACATTAGAGCAGTCTCTTCATACATACTCGCTGGTTTGACGTGCCCATCCTTAAGTATTCTATGTATATGAAATCCTTAAGTAATCTATGTACAATTTTGTATTAAGTATTAATCAAACAACTTTTCTACGTATAACTTTAGAAAACTCCTCAATTATCGGATTATGTATATATATTTTCATGGTTTCCTAAACAGTCCTCCACCGGATAGGTAGAGTACTGTTATACGAAATGTTATATATATATATCTCTTTCATCCCGAATATATCAAGGTGCTGACGTGACAAAGGCCGATTCTCAGGCAAATTACATACAACACAGAGCGTAGGAATTTATTCATGGAATAGGTCTATGACATTATATACTTCATAGTTAGAGCTAAGGGGCGTACATTTAATTTTTATATAAGTTATATATATGTATGTAGAAGCCGTGGATAACTATAATTGCATACATACATATCATCATGCCGAGTCCCTAGCGGGGTAGGTAAAGAGAATAGAGCGCCAGCTCTCTCTAGACTTGCATACCTCTTTCGCTTAACTATAATTAGAAATACATTTATCTTTTTACTTATGTTGAAATTTCGGTCAGGGTCTGTGATGCTAAATATAAATACATCAATAGATATACAATACGTTTACTGTCTAATGTCAACCAGTAATATTTGATGCTCATTTATTTTAACCGTTCACGGAATACCTACACTCTTTAATGATCTAACGAGGTACAAGTACCATTTACCACGGCAGAATAGGAAATATCGAACGAGACATGGGTTTTTTATTCATCTCGTTCGGATTTGTCTCGACGGAGACAAGTAATGTCTGCATGCGAATCGTTTTATCACAGGCACAAAAGAACGAAGCGATGCCCGGTTATTTCAAAATGTAAGTGCCCTTCATAAAAAGCAGATCATAGTAAGAGCTTTCCATTTTTTCTAATGTGTCAGAAACATATGAATGTACATTACATTCTTTTGTTGCAAACCTTTCTATTTGTCTGATCGTAACGAACGATGTACTAGATACAGCTAAATATATTGTAAATCTAATCTCATTTATTTTGAAGACAAGTATTTATCTGTAATACCTATATTTATTTTTATCGTGGCTTGTCAAAGAAAGACGTTCGAATTAATATTTTAAGAAAAGGTCTCTTTCACGACGTATAGTTGTTAAACATATTGCGTTGGACGGAGGAAAATGAAATGACGCTGATGTAATGTCGGTGATAGTTTCAAAGGCTTGCAAAATAATCGAAGGCTTAGATGAAATGTCACCGACGAAATTATTTATAAAATATTTATTATTATAAAAATCCGTCCTTATAAAAGTCCGTAGCCAAATAACACAATTTATTGTGTTGTGTTCCTACGTGGTGAATAAGGTTTCCAGTAATGAGCTCCTTGGGGAGGGGGGAGGATTGTTACAATGTGTTGGAAGCAGAGGGATTAAACCTTATGCTGCCAACACACTGTAACACTCCGAACACAGATTAGCAACACGCAAGTGATAGTTAGGTATCGTGAGCGTAAATAGGCTACGGTAACCGTATCCCATCAGGTTGGCCGTATGCTCGTTTACCACTCTTGTTGTATAAAAAAAAAATCCAAGTCATATAGTCGTTTTAGGACACGCCATATGTCCCGTTGGCACTATATTATCTTTGAGACATAGGGAGGTTGTTGTACACTTTTGCCTACCCCTACGTGTCTATCTTTCTTATATACATGAAAGCAAAAAACAATTTAAGTATTACACAACAAATCAAACATAATATTTCGTGTGTAAGGGTTAAGGCTCAGGAGACTTGCAGACGAGCGTTTTTATTATATATATTCAAGCATATTTTCCACAAAGATTCTACGAATGGGTAATCAGAGGTGTGTAGCGCTCTCTTTTCTCCTGACGTATACATATTTCGGTGCCAACTTTAGGTTCTTTGATATGTAGATTTATTCAACTATATTCCGCACTGACTAGTAGGCAAAACTTAGTAACGTATAAATCAAAATTAAAGATGTTTAATTCAACGTAAGGGATACAGGGAACATTTATTGTGTATTCACACGAGTATTTAACTATACACTAATAAAAGCAGCGTAGGCCAAGTGGTTCGAGTATTTGCCTGCAATACAATAGCAAGCTCCGGTCCCGACTGTCATAAGGAAATTAAGGACAGTGATTAGTCACACTGCTAACTTCACGGTGAAGGAAAGCGAGGAAAAATCTGCATACGTTTGAGATTACTTTAAAGACATTCGTTGTGCTTGAGTAACGGTGATCGACTCCTAAACTAAAGTCCGGTGGAAAGTGAGTGTGTGGGTAAGTACTACACTTGTGGGAAAGCTGGAAGCTATATTATATAAATACTAACTGGAACAATTATCAATCATGCTTAGATATTATACCCTTTACTCACCAGATTTGTAATCCCAGCTAAAGCTAAATAATACAGCCGCAGGGCCGACCCTTATTATATAGAAATTCCAATTACCTTTGTTTAGGGGCAGACTTAACGATTGTCCGGTAATCGGACAATGCCGCCTTCATAGGCCTTTTGGGACGATTATATATAAAACCTCATTGATTGCAAACGTTAAAATTGCTTTCGTGAACTCTCAGGTTGAATGTTTCGTGGAATGAAGTCCCTGCTGAGGTTATCAACGGAGAACAGCATGGACTTTTTCAAAGAGGGCATGAAAAGGATCCGCAAGCGATAACGCTGGTGTTGCAAGCTTTCATGTCCGGTAACCGCTTACCTTACAGCGGACCCCGTGCTAGTTAGTCACTACAGTTAGTAATTGTTTTCATACAAAGCTTAGTAGTTACATTATTAACATTAACTGGCTCGATAGTGTTATGTGAGAGATAAATTATACTACTTTATAAGTATCTTTCATGACGTGTTATCGCCTTCACTATTGAAGCGTGTGAAAGAGGAAAATTTCAGGTCCTTTTAGACTCATTATCTGAATGTATCTTCTCGGCTGAAGCCTTAAACATATTTATACTCCACCCTCAATTATATTCGGACAAAAAAAGGAATCCATTTTGTGGGAATAAATTTTTACTTGCAGTCTAAAGAGATAAAGGCATTGTTAATTTTGCCTACTATAACTATTTTGCCACGCATAGTACATTTCGAATATCTAGCGCCTTGCGTAGTACCAACAACATTAATAGAAAAAGCAACTACCTAAGCAAATGCCCTAATCTCAGCGTGCAGACCGCACGTGTGCCTTTCTCCCCGCGTCACCCTCATCAATCACACAGCCGAGATACGATGAGTCAGCGTCAGCCGTAGCAGGCCGGTCTATTTTCTCTCGCGCGTATTGTACAGGGTGAGCCGGGGTGAAATGAACCACTCGTGAAAACTCATTCCGTTGAGGGTTGTCATTTTCATGCAATTTAGTAGTACCATTCGATTGTTGCAGCTCAGTTCGTGTGGACGGACATTTGGCCAATTAGTTGAACAGTCAAGGGCTATAAATAATCACGAATATTATTCTTGCTTCGAGCTCCAATTCGTACAAATCTGAATTTATTATATTCCATAGCCAAATTATATCAGTACCGATTTAACGTATATCTACACGCCCTTTTACAAAGGTCCACGAAGGCATTCAAAGCTGTTACAACAGCACCCTTGTGATATACACGTTACAAAGATAAACTTCATGTACCTACAGCTATATTACATAAAACTAGCTATTTTTATATATATTAATATTATATATCCTCACGCCTTCCCACAAGGGTCCCCGAAGGGGTAGGCAGAGGTGTATAGGTATTACCCACACATCCACTTTCCGCCAGAGGTATATAAGGTGCTAACGTGACAGATGGCGAGTCCATCGCCGTTACTCAAGCATGACTATACAAACGCCTTTGAATTTCTTCTCATACGTATGAAGGTTTCCTTTCAATGTTTTCCTTCACCGTAAAGCTCGTGGTGTGATTAATCACTGTACTTAAGTTTAGAAAAAACTCATTGGTACAGTCGGGATTCGAACTTGCGATCTTTGTGTCGGAGGCAACTGCTCGAACCACTCGGCCACCACGGCACATCATAAAATAATAGAATTACCTTTTGTAGAGTGTAAAGCTTATTATACGCCGTTTCTTCACCTGGCAGGGTTTTTTCTTGTAACGGTGGTAACTTTCGTTTATATTGAGTATGTGACATTCAATAAGTGTTTTCTGTGTTCCTTTTTTGATTTTGATTTTGACCCTATTTTCGCCCAAGATATATTTAGGTCACGTGGTAGATTTCCAGACTGCTGCCATGATACAAGTATGACTGTACGTATTTGTAATTCTGTAAGTGTATGCAGCACCTGACGGTCTTAAATATAAAACTGCTTGTTAATGATCGTCTGGTTAAATTTTAGCGAGATTTACTTTCATCTAAAAGGTAGTAAAATCGCCATCCCACAAGTCTCCCCGCAGGGGATAGGCCGATATGTATTAAAGCAAACCTACTTTTTGCCGGAGATATGTGCCAGATGGAGACTCAATCGCAAATAATATTTATACTCAAGGACGGGAACGTTAAGAGTACTCGAAACTGACGAGCATGTATAAAGAGACTGATGAATGTGGACGAAGCGAAAGAGGTATGTAAGTCTAGAGAGAACTGGCGCTCTATACTCTCTGCCTACTCCGTTAGGGACCTGGCGTGATGATATGTATGTATCTACTATATTCTAATCTTTACTTTGAAAAAAAGGCGTGTATAAAAGGCAGTGCTCTGTAATGTTAGAATAAAATTAACATCCAAGTTTATTATTTACGGACCGCCAGTAGAATTTAAGACCATAAATTTCTACTGCCGGTATTTTACGCTTGTCAGTTGCCAGAGGTCGCTCGAAGCATGCAGCCGGGACTACAATATTTGGCACTGCTACTAGTCTGATAATATCCTTGTTTTTACCTACCTCACCATATCTACAACTCAAGAATAGAAACCTTAATAGTAATAGAAACCGGAGAATATGTAGGATCAATGTGAATTAGTCACACCCAAGCTTTACCTTGAAGGAAAACATCGAGAGGAAACATGCATACGTCTCAGAAGCAATTCAAAGGCGTATGTATAGTCGTGCTTGAGTAACGGCGATGGACTCGCCATCTGTCACGTTGACACCTAAAATATATATATCTCGGAAAGTGGGTGTGTGGGTACTACTTATACAATTCTGCCTACCCCTTCGGGGACCCTTGCGGGAAAGCGTGAGGGATATAATGTGAATAAGAGGTCTGTGGGCTTAAAGAGAACTAGCGCTTTACTCCCCTGCCTAACTTGTGGGTAGACTGGGCGTGTGTTCAATTTTTTTTAACTTAAATACCTTTGCAAGTTGTTTTCGGAAGCCGAAAAGTGCTTAAATTGGAAGACCTCCCAACAAGTCACTCTACCTATATGCGTTCCGATGCAGTATAAATTTGTTCCAATGCATTTATTATTAAGTGAGCTTACATTCAACTCAAGTTATTTTATATACTCAATGTATTTTAAACTCTATTGCTGTAGGAATTACATACAGAATCTACTACGGTGTTACACAAATAGACTACGAGCAACGAAGCGTGAAGTTACACAAGGGTATTTTACTTCTTGAAATATCTTTAATAAACATAAAGGGACTCTAACCTAAGACAAAGTTTAAACTACTTTGAAAGATTTTTAAATTAAAGTCTCACAATAAGTACATAATGTATACATATATATATATATGTATGTAGTTTAACATACACGCCATACCTAGCTTTCAAAGGGATAGTTGTATTATATTGCCAATCCACTTATTATAATAATATCCTCACGCCTTCCCACAAGGGTCCCCGAAGGGGTAGGCAGAGGTGTATGGGTAATACCCACACACCCACTTTCCGCCGAGGATCCACTTATAATATTAAATAATATAGTTTAGTTGTAAATCTGAAGTATAAAAATGAAATGCAAAATTAATATGATTAAGTTAATTATTTTACAGTGAATGTGTATATAAGTGTGTGTGTTTGTGTGTATATATATAAATGTCTGTGTGTGCATATTTCTTCATAGGTCAGAGATTTCGGGTAAGTAGTTAATCTTTTGTTCAATTTACAATACCTTATTTTCGCCTGAGATATTTAAGGCGAACTTGAGAAATACTGAGTCTGTGGCTATCTCTCAGACATGAATAGATCTTTTTTGCCCTTAAATCTCCTCTTTTTTCTTCTTTATGATTGTCTTTTTAATATTCTCCAGAAGGTTGGTTCACAAAGGAAAAGGGCAAGGAGATTATTTTTGATTACTTCAAAACAAAACAAAGTGAATTTTTACGAGGAAGTTATTATGTAACACCAAAAAAAATTTACCAAAAAGGGTAAATTGGGATTTGATGATATAATTAATCATTTTCACATTATTCAGGAAAAATTATGGCAAAATTGGAGCGTAATTTCGCGCGTTGCTTACCTAATCCCAACTGAGGGGAACAAAATTGAAATACCGCAATAAATGGCTTAGTATTTGCCTTAACATAGCTGCGGAGTTGTTACTGGGAGTAAGGATGATCCTTTTAGCAAATATATACCTATCTTTCCACAGGGGTCCCCGAAGGGTTTGTAGGTAGTACCCACACACCCACTTTTCGCCAGAGATTTATTTTAGGTGCCAACGTGACAGATGGCGAGTCTTTCGCCGTGGTGGTCGAGTGGTTCGAGCAGTTGCCTGCGACGCAAAGGTCGCAAGATCGAATCCCAACTGTACCAATGAGTTTTTCTGAACTTAAGTACAGTGATTAGTCACACCACGAGCTTTACGGTGAAGGAAAACATGACTTGCATGCTTCTTTCACTTCGTCCACATATAGAAAGAAGTTAACTACTTACCCGAAATTTCTGACCTTTGTAGAAATTTGCAAACATGCACACACACACTTATATATATGTACGTATGTTTAATTATGGTACTCATTAGCTATTTTATAAAAACCATAAAGTAGTTTTAAGAGAAATTCAGA
Source organism: Drepana arcuata (assembly GCA_016069955.1). Classification (NCBI taxonomy): domain Eukaryota; kingdom Metazoa; phylum Arthropoda; class Insecta; order Lepidoptera; family Drepanidae; genus Drepana; species Drepana arcuata. Next base: position 19,229 of record JACCPG010005614.1, read on the forward strand.
AATCAGTCGCGTTCCCAACAACGTTTTGTTTCGATTCCAATTTCAATCTGCTTTTGCATTGCGGTTTTGCAAATACCCACTAACATTTTGTCAGCTACAGTTGCAAATTGAACGAGCATTATGCTAGAAATTGTGATTTAAATTCGATGTACATAATGAAAGAATTTCCTTTTGTCTCTGAGATAAATTATGAATAGTATTTAATTCCTACTTTGCAATGTGTAGGGTTTTTATGATAGTAACTGTCGTTGATTTCTTGTCGAGATACAAAATGAAAAAATCCACTCTATAACCTAGTTGCGTTCAAACTTCATCAAAATCCGTTCAGCCATTAACATGTTAGTGAATAACACGCATAATTTCCGCGCTTACAACATTAATATTCCAGTCAGAAACAATAACATTGCAATCACAGAATTGATTAGATTGGAATCCCAACCTAACATTTGTACTTGGCCATTTCACAGTCGCTATTGCAGAAAGCAAAACAAGAGTTTGAATGTCGTTACCGCATTCAGGTACATTAAGTAGCGATTTAGTAATTTCCGACAAGCAAACGGTCGTATTTATTGGGTTCCTCCCCGAGTCCGGAATCGATTTGCATAACTCTTGTTTTACGGCATGGAATGTGCTGGGAAGTTAGCTCTTTTGCCTCTTTTTGTACCACACAGGAGCTGTCTAAAACCATACATTTTTGCTGGAAAGCGGGTACTATAGCCATATGGGCGATTACACTAGGGACACACTCGGTACAGCCCAAATTTCTCATATAGTAAAAAAACTCTACGCAAGTGTTTTTAGTTTTCTTTTTGTTTAAAGGCTCCAGTCAAGCAGTACTTACTAAATCTATGTTCTTGTATAACAGGTATAACAGATTGACGAAACAGATATACAAAGCAAAAGTGTGTGCAAGAAGAGGCAGAGGAAGGTCACGTTCTACCTGGATCAAATCGATCGGACGCTCAAGGACGGGAACGTTAAGAGTACTCGGAACCGACGAGCATGTATGAAGAGACTGATGAATGTGAACGAAGCGAAAGAGGTATGTAAGTCTAGAGAGAACTATACTCTCTGCCTACCCCGTTAGGGACTCGGCGTGATATGTATGTATACCAGAGTATAACTCAGTTTAGGCTATTGACAGAATTCCTAGAAAAAACTTTGATGAAAAGTAGTAGCGGCAAATTCATCACTTGGCCCTGGTTTCCTCTCGTTGTTTTCCTTCACCGTAAAGCTCGTGGTGTAACCAATCACTTTACTCAAGTTCAGAAAACTCATTTGTACAGTCGGGATTCAACCTTGCAATCTTTGTGTTACAAGTAACTGCTCAAACCAATCGGCCACCACGGCTCTGTATCAATAAATGAATATCAAACTAATAAATAATTTAACACAAGTTTCGGAGTAGGTAATAAAAAACAGCAATTTCTAAAAGCTAAGCAATATGGGACTTAATCAGCCAAAATGAAAATCGTAAAAAAACATTATTCTAAACGATAATTCCTGTCTGTAACCAACCTACTTAGCTATCTTAATCACAAAAAGAAACCAGTCTCTCATAGGGTAGACAGTGAGGTAGAGCGTCAGTTCTCTTTAGACCCACCTATTTTGTTTCATCACCATTCAACAGGCTTAAAGAGACTAATGAATGCATTGTTGAATATAGAAGTGTATATCAATATATAAATAATATATATCCTCACGCCTCCCCACAAGGGTCCCCGAAGGGGTAGGCAGAGGTGTATAGGTAATAACCATACACCTACTTTCCGCCAGAGATATATTTTAGGTGCCAACGTGATAGACGGCGAGTCCATTGCCGTTACTCAAGCACAACTATACATACGCCTTTAAATTGCTTCTCAGACGTACCAGCATACGATGTATTCCTTCACCGTAAAGCTTAATCAATATATAAATCTTAAAAATTAGAGTAAACATCCTATCCGTGTGAATTGGAGTTGGGCCAATAACTAATTAATTGTAGCGTTAAAATTACACATTTGCAAAGGCTTAAGCTCAGGAGTAGTACACTCTTAGACATAGCTTCATCTCTCTCCATTAGAATTTATTGACATGCTCCCGAGGTTGTGGAATTCGTTGTAGATAGCCTATTATGAAGCCTTTCTAATGCTCAACAAAGAGATCTCTCTCTCACATCATATGCGGTACTTAAGATTTGTTTCGCATGAGTAAATCGTAGACATTAGTAATTTCTGAGGAGCTTTTTGTGAGCATTTGACCCCTTTAGGTGCATGGTTTCATTAATAATCAATACTAAAGCCGTGGTGACCAAGTGGTTCAAGCAGTTGCCTGCGACACAAAGATCGCAAGTTCGAATCCCGACTGTACCAATGAGTTTTTCTGAACTTAAGTACAGTGATTAGTCACACCACGAGCTTTCGGTGAAGGAAAACATCGAGAGGAAACCTGCATACTGAGAATTCAAAGGCGTATGTATAGTCGTGTTTGAGTAACGGCGATGGACTCGCCATCTATCACGTTGGCACCTAATTTATATATCTCTGGCGGAAAGTGGGTGAATGGGTGTTACCTATGGGAAGGCGTGAGGATATCAATACTAATATATATTCTTTTAATGTGTTTGTTAATGATATTAAAGTAACATATTTTTCTAAATGGATATTCTCAGTATCATTTTCTTTCTTTTTTGTTTTCTCTAATTTCTAAAATGGCTGAGGCTATTTTGTCGGGACTTCCACTGGCAAGTTCTAAGAAGTAACCTGGGGTACTTAGATTTTTCAAATATATAATTAAGCGCAAGTAGAACTGCTTAGAAATTAGAAATTAAGCTCTAGAACGTAATATGAATGTAAAATAAAATGAAAATTGTGTGGTAAATTAATTTAATTTGGTTTACTAAATTTAATTGTAAAACAACAACCTCTAATGAG
>JACCPG010005622.1:0-25757 GCA_016069955.1 Drepana arcuata
CCTGTGTATGTGTATGCATGCTTCCTCGATTTATCAAAAGCTTTTGATCTTGTGTCCTATGATGTACTGTGGGATAAGCTAAAAAGAACGAGGGTGCATGCACAGGTGCAACGTCTTATGGCTCCATTCACCTTATTTCCGGCAGTTATCCTTCTTTCAATATCTTTTTCATACTTTCCATCTCGTGTGAACATGCTTCCAAGATATACAAATTCATTCACTTGCTCTAGAATTTGCCCATTTACCAATATAGCACACTCGGTCACTTGTTCATCTCTTTCGAATACCAGAACCTTAGTCTTGCCAGCGTTTAGGCGCAGCCCCTTCTTTTCACATTCTACTTTCACTATGGTAACTAGTGACTGCAGTTCGCCCTCTGATGACGCCAGTAAAACCGCGTCATCGGCGTATAGTAGGCAGTTGACCACTAAGTTTCCCATTTTCACTCCACATCCGTTCGTTCTTAGTGCTCTCAGACGGTTATCTAGATATATAATGAACAGCCAGGCAGACATGATACACCCTTGTTTGACCCCCGACTTCACATCAAACCAGGGTGACATCTCACCGTTAACCCTAACGCACGCCTCGCTATCACTATAGAGTGATTTCACGGCATGCAGTAGGGAACTGCTCACTCCATATCCAGGCAACACGTCCCAGAGTTCCTTTCGTACGACTCTATCAAATGCCTTCTCTAAGTCGACGAAAGCGCAGAAAACCTTTTGGTTCCCAAAAACTTTTCCGCGATTCCGCGAAGCGAGAAGGTTTGATCCATACATCCTCCGCCTGGTCTAAATCCACCTTGGGATTCCCAAGAAACCTTTCGGATCGCTCTTGCATTCTTATCGTCAGGATCTTCGTGTACACTTTACTAGCTAAGCTGACCAAGCTGATGGCTCTGTAGTTTGAGCAGTCCAATCGTGATCCCTTTCCTTTAAAGAAAGGCACGATGAATGACTGCTCGCCTCCAGTCGTCCGGAACATCACCCTTTTCCCAGCAAAGATTGCATAGCAAATAGATATTTGTTGGTCGGTTGTTATATTGATGCTTGTTTGCCACTCTAGTTGTATAAAAAAAAACCTATAGAAGCAATAGTAAAAACTTATTTTTTATTTAACGCCCCCGCATTCCACCTTGCAGGTGGGGTTTTGTAAAATCCGTTCTAAGCTGACCTCTACACCGCGTAAGGAATACTCCTACCAAATTTCAAGTCAATCGGCCTTAATTTCTGAGATTTCGTGATGAGTTAGTTCACAATTTTAGATTTAGATTTTAGAGGATTTAGCCCGTAATTCCTGCTCCAGTCAGATATAAAATCCAGATCCATATTGGTAGCTCTGATAGCACAGGGGAGAGAAGAAAGAGACGCTTGTGTGTAGATCTGGAGATCGTCTGCATATAGGTGGTAAGATGAAGTGATTTTGAGAGTGATACATTTAATAAATATTGAGAAAAGAAGTGGAGATAAGACACCACCTTGTGGGACGCCTGCAGACGTAAAACACTACGACGATAATCTATCATCCAGGCGTATACGCTGCCTGCGTCCGAACAAGTAACTTCGAAACCAGTCAATTACCGTTGGAGATACGTTAAGGGAACCTAGTATGGCAAGCAGTATGTCGAAATCGACGGTGTTGAATGCGTTGCTGAAATCAAGCAGCGTCAGGATTGTCAGCTGTGATTTGAAACAAAATGAAACAACGACATGTGCAACACTTTTATATATGTAGTTCACAAACTATATACACTATAAGTCAGCAGTCCTCCGCGTGAGGCTGTCGCGCACTGGCGGTCTCGCCGCGGGCGCTTCGTCCACTGCACTGTTCACACACTTCGGTATACTATCAGCTCGATGCGGCGGAGGCAGCAGCAGGCGGCTGCAGCGGGGCGGCGGGGGGCGGCGGGGGCGCGGGGGGCGCGGGGGGCGCGGGAGCTCACAGCAGGCGCGTGTCGGGCGGCGCGTCCTCGTCGCTGTCGACGCACTCGAAGCGGATGTGCCGCGCCGTCGGCGCGTGCCGCCGCTGGCCGCCCTCGGCCGGGGCGCCGCCCGCCCCGGCCGCCGCCGCCCGCCCCTCGGCGTCGCCCGCGCCGGCCGCCGCGCCGCCCGCCGCCAGTCAAACCTTGTCCTCGCCGCCGCCCGGCGCCGCCGAGCGCACGAACTGCACAGAAGGCCCCGGTCAGCCCCGCGGCGGGGGCGGAGCCCCGGGCGGGTGGAGACGGGCGGGGCTCACCGAGACGGTGGTGGCCGTGGCGGAGTTGGCCCGCGGCCGGAAGGTGAGCACGCGCCAGCGCCGGCGCAGCTGCGCGAGCACCTCGCCGTTGCAGAAGCAGTAGAGCACGGCCACGCACAGGCCCTGCAGCGAGGTGGTGAGCGCCGAGGCGTACTCGTAGGCCAGCCACCAGGAGGCCTGGCGCGGCGGCCGGAAGGGCATGAGCAGGTACTGCAGGCCCAGCAGCGGCGCCAGCAGGCACGTGGCGCGCAGCGCGTGCAGCGCCGTGGCCGAGGGCGGGCGCGGGCCGGCGCCGGCGCGCAGCTTGGTGCAGAGCACGCGCACGATGTTGCACAGGAAGGCCAGGTTGAGCAGCACGGCGCCGCCCGCCAGCGCGGCCAGCTCGGCGGGCGGCGCGCCGTCGTCCATCCAGCACAGCCCGTCGGCGCGGGCGGCGCGGCGCGCCACGTACACGGCGGCCGACGGCGCGGGCAGCAGCCAGCCCACGGCCAGCAGCGCGCGCAGCAGGCGGCGCTCGGACACGAAGGCGCTGACCAGCACCGTGTGCAGGTACAGCCCCTCGCACAGCATCCACGTGTAGTTGGTCAGCAGCGCGTACTGCAGCAGCGCCGTGAGCGCGCGGCACCAGCCCGGCGACGCGGCCAGCACTGCGGGCGCGCGCACCACCAGCGCGTACCACGCCAGCCACAGCGAGTTGTTGGCCGCGAACGACGCGAACAGGTTCATGTGCACCGTGATGCGCGCGCAGCGCAGGCTCCTGCAACAAGCGGCGAGGCTGGCTGCTGGCTGCTGGCTGCTGGCTGCTGGCTGCTGGCTGCTGGCGGGCTGCAGCGGGCCCTAGCGCCGGGACCGGCACTCACTTGAAGTACAGCAGGATGGACAGCGACAGCAGCAGCGCCACCAGCGACACGCTGTAGCCCGCCTCGTACACGGCCACGATGTCGCTCGCGCTCTGCAACAACACGACGCCCAACGTCAGCCGAGCCCGAAACGCGACTGTGCTCCGGTTCCGAATAGAGATGTTTATTGGTGAACACTCCCGTCGACCACATTGCAAGGTGATATTTTCGGGGTCAGGGCCTCCACCACTCCATACTTCGAATTCGATTTCGACGCAGAATTAGTAGAGCGGCCACCCGGCGATCACTTTGCGAATGAGTCATGGTCAGTGCGGGGTGGCGGGTGGCGGGTGGCGGGTACTTACGTCCTCGGGCGGCACGCAGCTGGTGTAGTTGGACCACGGCCGGTCCGTGAGCGGGTGGCGCCACCACGAGCCGTTGGCCGTGCACTCCTTGTGGGCGAACACTGCGCACAGAACACACGACCTTTATACGATGGCTGGCGGCCGTGGCAACACCGGTGTATGCGGACTGATACCGACGGTCCGAGCTGAAGCCGGGCACGAAGTCGGGACACTTGGCGAGGACGGTGGAGTTGGCGGCCGTGGGCGGCCAGCACAGCCACGAGTCGAAGGTGCCCTCGCAGTACAAACCTGTAGAACGAACCGAAGTGTCGATGAGCGGTCGAATCGACCGCGGCTGGGGCAGAGCGGGAGCATGGCTTGGGCGGGCGGGACCATGGCGGGGGCGAGAGCATGGCTGGGGCGAGCGGGTGCATGGCTGGGGCGGGCGGGTGCATGGCTGGGGCGAGAGCATGGCTGGGGCGGGCGGGTGCATGGCTGGGGCGGGCGGGTGCATGGCTGGGGCGGGCGGGTGCATGGCTGGGGCGGGCGGGTACAAAACTGGGGCGGGCGGGTGGATGGCTGGGGCGGGTGCATGGCTGGGGCGTGCGGGTGTATGGCTGGGGCGGGTGCATGGCTGGGGCGGGTGCATGGCTGGGGCGGGCGGGTACAAGGCTGGGGCGGGCGGTTGGCTGGGGCGGGCGGGTGGATGGCTGGGGCGGGCGCGTGGATGGCTGGGGCGGGTGCATGGCTGGGGCGGGCGGGGGGATGGCTGGGGCGGGTGCATGGCTGGGGCGTGCGGGTGTATGGCTGGGGCGGGTGCATGGCTGGGGCGGGTGCATGGCTGGGGCGGGCGGGTACAAGGCTGGGGCGGGCGGTTGGCTGGGGCGGGCGGGTGGATGGCTGGGGCGGGCGCGTGGATGGCTGGGGCGGGTGCATGGCTGGGGCGGGCGGGGGGATGGCTGGGGCGGGTGGATGGCTGGGGCGTGCGGGTGTATGGCTGGGGTGGGTGCATGGCTGGGGCGGGCGGGTGCATGGCTGGGGCGGGCGGGTACAAGGCTGGGGCGGGTGGTAGGCTGGGGCGGGCGGGAGGATGGCTGGGGCGGGCGGGTGCATGGCTGGGGCGGGCGGGTGTATGGCTGGGGTGGGTGCATGGCTGGGGCGGGTGCATGGCTGGGGCGGGCGGGGGGATGGCTGGGGCGGGTGGATGGCTGGGGCGGGCGGGTGGATGGCTGGGGCGGGTGGATGGCTGGGGCGGGAGGATGGCTGGGGCGGGTGCATGGCTGGGGCGGGCGGCCACGCACCGGGCGGCGCCTGGCTGCGGTTGTTGCGGTCGTGGCAGGCGGCGAGGTCGCGGGCGATGCGCTCGGGGTCGTCCATGGGCGCCGCTGCGAGCTCACCAGCACATGCCGCCTCACCTTATCATCTGCGACTTCCTGGCGAAAGGTTCATAAGTGAACTCAGTCTCTCAGTCTCAGACTCAGTCAGTCAGTCATAACTCGCCAGAAGTGTAGGTAACTTCAAAAATACACCTATCAAGTGCACTGAGGCAACTAATGACAAAAACTAGCAAAACGGCTTGCTTTTGCTATTCCGGGGCTTCAAGGTGAGCTGATAATACTAGCTGGACCATTGCATCGAGATGAGAAGGTGCAATGTAGCTCGGATACGGCGGGTCGTCCTTCCCTTGGTTGTGGGCGTGGGTGTCGGTATGGGTGCCGGTGTGGGTGTCAGCGGTGGAGAGGGTGCCCCCGGCCTCTGCTCGCTTGCGGCGAATAATGATAATAGGACATTACACTGGCGCCGCAATTATTCAGCGCTTCCTTTGAAATGCGCCATCAAAGCTTTAAATATTTACCTTAAAATGTTTTACGTGAAGTCGCCGAGAGGGGCGAGGGGTGGGGGGCGAGGGGCGAGGGGTGGGGGGCGAGGGGAGGAGTGTGGGGGGCGAGCCATCATACAACAAGCGCCGGACTGCTAGCACACGCGCTCCTATTGCTGCTAGTGCCTGTCCGCGCATTATGGCTCGCCCCTGCTGTAGCCTGCTGCGGCTTCGGGCGCCTCAACCCACAAGGGGTTCCGCAGGGAAAGGTATTAAGGTACGGTAGCACCCACCTCGAGTATAGCACACGCATATTGTATTCAGTGATTTACTGCAACGAATAATTTGTGCGTCCAACGGGCAGGTCCCTACTAGAGTAATGTGAGCACGCACAGACAGACAAAAACAGCTCTTGCATCGGTGTCAAGTGTACTCTAATGAACTCATACGACATGTTTATATTCAAATTACGGGTACGGCGCTATTATTTACCACAATATAACTTGTTCTTCTTGTTTTGTTTTGGAAAATATACATAGTGATGTAAATACATAATTCACACACAAATATTGAACACAGTTTATTGTAAGCGTATCTTGATCATGCAGCGTATTGAGCCATGCACGAGAGTACGGGCCAGTTACATCACACAGGTCCACATGATGTTTGTGTGGCGCCGACACACGCCACAACACAGAGTGATGTATGCGGCGACTGTTGGTGTTACCGCCGCGGCCTGCAACCTGCCATATATCACACACACAATCAACTAGAATTTATGAACGTCTGGTCTGGCTCTGGTTCAGGGCAGCACTAACTCATCCACAGTCGATATAATTGATGGCCGCATCGTGTGCTCGTGGAGCACTCGTCACTGACGGGAATGTGAGGATACTACATATTATGCTATGTGTATCCTATTGTTGCTCTATTCATACTGCTATACAATTGGGCTCATCGCAGATAAAACTACTTAACAATATTGCAAAGTTATCGTCACTTATGTGTGTGTGCGTGTATGTGTGTGTGTGTGTGTTGCGGCCAGCGGATTACACAAAGCGGCAAATTGTGCGACTTACCGCGCTGATCCCTTGCGAGCCTTGTTGCCAACTGAGAGCCAACTACATTATCCCATTTGTGCCCTTCCCTACTGACCAACACATACACATGACTCAGACATGCGGAATGTATTAGTTGCCCAACTTTATACCGACGGTATCCCTCAGCGTCATCGACATTCCTACGTTGTCGTGATCCTGCCATTATTCCATCAGAGCAGAGCTAGTCCTCACTCGGGCGCGCGACGCTCGTAGCCTGACACTGACTGCGCTACACACGAGACGGGTGCTCTACGAGCCCGCTACACTGCTACGCTGCTACGCTGCTACGCCGCCACTTACTACCTTCATATTATCCGTGATATTAGGCAAGCACGGCAAGAATTGTTCGTTGGGCCGCCACCAGCATCCATTGCTGAGGAATACATTTTTTGCACATGTCAAGTTTACCATAACCCTTTGTTTTACAAAGCTCCAAAGCTTTGATCTTTGAAATAACTTTTTCCAATGCTTTTTTTGGAAGAAGTTTTCGTGTCCTGGATAGTAGGTATGTTATTGGTTGTTATTTCCTCATAAGTTTTGCAGTTATGATCGATCGATGCTTTTGTTTAGATGCAGATATCCCGTAAGCCTATACCAACCAACACATGACAAAGCAAACAATAACCCTAATACGATGTAATAGTTAATTGATACGCTGGGCCCCAACACGGCCGCCGGGGGGTCGCCGCGTGCTCGCACACGGAGCGTGGCCTCCCGTGGCAGGACCGGCCGAGCAAACACCCATCAGCTAGCAGATTAGGCAGTCTTACGATGGAGCGGACTGAGCCGCACAATGGCGGAGGTGGTCGGCCCCTAAAGTTTAACATCACCCGTTTGGAGTACGCAAGTCAAGCCGAGTAGGACACAACCCAAAGGAGTGATTTGCGAAGGATGCGCTTCACTACACGCCCTGCTATGGGCGAAGTGACAAGACCAACAACTAATAAAATAGGTACCAGGTGTGCTGCCTCCGTCAGTGTAGCCACACACACACACACACGCGCACGTGTAAACAAAAGTCGTATATATGGTCGTAAAGCCGCGACATAACTGTTTATTACGTTGGGCGTATGGCTTGTTTTGATGTCGGTGGCAACACCGAGCCGCGGGTGTAGCTGCTGTCGGGGAGAGGGCCGCGAGCGAGAGGGATGGCTCGGGGATGGCTCGAGGATGGCTCGAGGGACTAAGGTCTCAGACTGCAACGGGGGACACCAACACGCCACTTGTTGGCTTGACACATCAGCGGAGACGCCGCCAAACTATGAAGGCACGCCGAGTTAATGCCAGGCTCTGGGATTGTGATCTTTCTTATAGATCGGCCATTATAGAGCGGCTCGTATTCATTACCCGCCTCATTACACTGTGCTCGGAGGCTCGCGGCGGACGAACATCGATGGAGCTCGACTGCAGACGGCGCGTCGGGCGGCGCCCGCTGCTGGAGGCGCGCCCTCGGCGCTCACTATACGAGTACATCATTTTAGTATTCCAAGAATGTCCCGAGTGCGGGCGCCATTAAGCGATAAACACCGAACTCTGTGGACACCTGCTGGGGGCGGAGGGATTTTTTCAATAATTACGTTCTAAGATTGAAATAAAATAGCATACATATCCCTTGATATATATTCAGGTGCCGCCTGTAGGTGTCACGTGACTGCGCCACACTTTAAATGTTCTTCTTGATTCGCTGTATTTAATTACAAGTTGCGAACAAATTATGTATGTTAATGAATACGACTTCATATCGCGCAAAGATACAGGTAGTGTGTAGTGAAGTTGGAGGCGAGTACCGTGGCTGAGGGCGGGCGGGCCGAGCTGGCTCAGTACTCGAACACGCACATAGGAGTTCATAGTTCAAGTATAATATTAATTAATTGTTTACAGCAAACAACACAGAATAGCATCAGGTGTTACTCAGGAAATGCATGCATGCAGCAACTATAATCCGCATAATGTAAACATGTGTTTATTTGTGTGTGTGTGTGTGTGTGTGTGTGTGTGTGTGTGTGTGTGTGTGTGTGTGTGTGTGTGTGTGTGTGTGTGTGTGTGTGTGTGTGTGTGTGTGTGTGTGTGTGTGGCCGGCGCGGGCCGTAAACGGTAATTGCGATCGGAAACGTGTTATGATTATATTAGGGACGGAGAGCTAAATCAGATTTAGCGACAATGGTTTAAGCCGTCCATTGGGCCGGCCTCACTGCTGCTGCACATCGCAGCATGCACACAAGGACACGTGGCAGGCTAGCAGGCCGCTGCAGCATGCATCGGGGTGAGCCTGTGAGCCACCGAGCCACTGGCGGCATGTCGCCGGCTGCCTCCGCCACATATAATATGTGACGATACAAAGCTGTTATCATTACGCTACCATTATAAACTAAGTACTACTAGCCACCCAAAGTGTAAGCTTAGAACTCAGTACATGCAACCGGTGGCCACGCTCGCTGCCCACTGCCCACTGCCCACTGCCCACTGCCCACTGCCCACTGCCCACTGCCCACTGCCCACTGCCCACTGCCCACTGCCCACTGCCCACTGCCCACTGCCCACTGCAGCCACCTGTCCACATTGGCACTGAGTCGCACCGATGCGACTGATGTGTGTAATTAATTGAATACAGCATACACACATACACACATACCATACATACACACATACCATACATACATACCTACATACATACACACATACCATACATACACACATACCATACATACATACCTACATACATACACACATACCATACATACATACCTACATACATACACACATACCATACATACACACATACCATACATACATACCTACATACATACACACATACCATACATACACACATACCATACATACATACCTACATACATACACACATACCATACATACACACATACCATACATACATACCTACATACATACACACATACCATACATACACACATACATACATACACACATACCATACATACACACATACCATACATACATACCTACATACATACACACATACCATACATACATACCTACATACATACACACATACCATACATACACACATACCATACATACATACCTACATACATACACACATACCATACATACACACATAACATACACACATACCATACCTACATACATACACACATAGCACATGTATTATCCGCCGCCGCCGTAACGTACGGCGTGTAAGTTAATACAGCGGCGGAACTTAATATTAATTTTCGAGTCAAGTAGTTAATTTCGGCAGCTATGAGCGGGTAGCAACAGCTATTGAATTCTGCACATGTAATTCCAAAGAGAGATACGGTTCCGGGCGGGAGTCACGTGATGTAAACAAACTGTAATGACATTAAGAGGGGCGGGGGTCTGGTCATAATGGCATCGCAACGGAGAGGCTGTGTGCACAGTGGACACTCACGGTTCACTGGCTTTATAAATGTACTAGGTGCAAACGGCCGAACACTTGTGAGTTTGATTTATTGAATGAACAGTGAGGCAGCGCGCCCTGACAGTGGAGCGCTAAGCTAACCGCTCGGGGCTGAGCAACAATATCCAACGTAAATAGTTAGTCGGCCTTGCCCTTGATGCGTGATTGAAGGCGGGAATCAGTTCTCCAAGTTTCAGTAACATTCCCAGTAATGCCTCCCCCCCCCCCCTACCCCCCAGTACAATGCGATCGACGTGCCAACGATAGCCGGCCGGACTTCAAAACAAGCGAAGTTAATGATCTCGGTGCCGTCTGTAGTTGATAAGTGTATGAGCTGGAGCTGTGGGGGGTGGCGGGGGGGGGGGGGGGGTGGATGCATGGGCTCTGGCCCCATACACTTCATATTCTGAGCAATACCTACAGATACATTCCTAGTTGTGTCCCAACTACTCCTAACTGCAGTAATTATGTTACATTTGTTGGCCCACTTCCTGCCGCCACCTCCAGCTGAGGATGCGAGGAGCTCGCCGTGATCCCAGTAATCCGCTCGCAGCCTCCCTCGGGGCGCGGGATTAAGGCCGCGCCACCGGCTCGAGGCTTTGCATCTCGTCGGCGGCCGGCGACAACATGCCTCCAACACTTGGATTAAGCCTCTCAAAGCTGTGGGAAGGCGCTACACACACACACACACACACACATAGGTACTATATACTACTGCAGATAGGTACTATATATATTAACATGTTATTATTTAAATAGAAAAAGCCTCTCGCCGGGTATGTCCGTCTTTTTAAGTTATAAATTCAAACATTACTAAAGGGATTATGATACGAATTAACGTAGCAGCATCTGGTAGCGAACATGCGCCTCAGCCGGGAGCAGTCGGGGGCACCGCCTATAGCGCCCTCCTGCTATGAACTACTAAGCCTCACAATTGCAACAAACACGCTGCCCCCTAATGATACCCCCAAGCCTCCACGCACACTCCTCCACGACACTACACAGCGTCTGCCAGCTGTGAGGAACAAAACGTAGGTTCACGGGGAGTACACACAGCGCCTCGCTCACAGGGCTAATGGCTGCGTACTGGGGGCATTTTTTTTATACAACAGGAGTGGCCAACAAGCATACGGCTCACCTTATCGAAAACGGTTACAGCACCCTATTTACGCTTACAATACCGAAGTATCACTTGCGTGTTGTTGCCACTCTGTGTATGGAGAGTATACTGTGTTGGCAGCATAATGGGACTAATCCCTCTGCTGCCAATACAATATAACAATCCTCCCCCCTCCCCAAAAAGCTCATTAGTAGAAACATTATTCACCGCGCAGGAACACAACACAAAAATTGTGTTATTTGTCTACGGACTTCTATATGGTGGAGGTCCTTCCCCAGTCGGGCAGCTACAAATTTGAACCGGAAACCCGTTACGCTCTACCTCTCTGTAATTATTTGTGCATTCAGTGCATGTTGACATTGTAGTTGTGGCTCCTCACTTGGCGCAAGGGGCTTCCTGCCAGCCAGCGGAATGAGCAGAGAGCGATCCCCCAGGTGTGCGCTACATGTGTTCATCGCGCCCAGTACATAGCAGCCTCCTTGTAGACGGTGGGTCACATCGTGTGCCGGCTGGACATACGTTTTAACGATGGCGAGACGACATCGCTGCGCCGTCTGCAAGTAGCTGCAGCTAAGGTAGCCCTCGGTCGAAGCATAATCAACGAGACGTCGAATCGACGAGAGAAGGTTCACTACACATACTTTAGCTAGATGGATGGCGACGCCGTAATAATTATGTAATTAATGCAACGAGCCCATTACGCTTGGATCATTGCCCTAGGCCCTCACACATTGTAATGATATCGAAATAGTTGGTCTTGTTTAGTGTTTTAGAACTGGCAACACTGTAATAGTGATCAATATACACACGCTCGGATACTGTGTTGTGCAGTGCAGTGCAGTGCAGTGTATACACAAGGCATTCCGCAGACATTGCCCACTCCTCGGGTGCCTACCTTCGCCACTGACGAGGACATTTATCGCCAGTGAACACCTAGGGACTCCGTAGCAATGTCGCCTACACTCAACGTTCATGCCGATCAAAATACAGCTGTCATTTCATTGCTATTCTAGTGTAATGTGTCTAAATCTCACAAATATAAGACACGAGCCGTGTCCGCAGCGAGCGCCATTGTCACGTAAGTAGGTGTAGTGCTCGCACTGAATTATTCATGTGTACAAGGTGCTGTGATTGTTGCGGGCAGAGTGTGGTCACGTGGCCCCGCATGCCGCGTGTGCACGCCAGATGTCCTCGGCCTCCTTGTCAAAGAATGGTACTCGAGCTATTACTAGATACTGATATTTTATTGCACTATGTCTAGCATCCAACGAGCCAGCTCGTTTGTTTGTTTTTATTAAATGGCTCATTGTTAGACGTGTCTGTGTGGCCTGGAAGCATAGCGAGCCCTCCTCCTCAACCGGCTACTAGCCCTACTAGCTACCTAGCTAGCGAGGCTGGCGGCGAGTGTAAGGCCAGCTAAGTGGCGCCAGTGTCGCTCGGCCGCCATTCGATCCTCGTGACGTCATTAGGAAGTTCCAGTTACAAAGGCTCCACGCCATTTCAGATGTTTCTACAGTCAGGGAGGGGGCTCCGGTGACGAGTGGCACGTTTGAAAGTTGATACAACGGTCTTAAAGTTCAGTCGCCGCCAGTGAATTTGCAATGAAGTAATTATCGTCGATTACTGGTTTGCTCCTCTGCGCCATGTTGGACCCCTAGTAGGTTATACACATCACATTGCCACAAGGACCCCGAAGGAGTGCAGGTAGTACCAGCACGCCCTTCGCAGGTTTATTTATTTATTTATTTAAATAAATAAATCTCCTGCGAAGGGCAGGAGATGTATTCCCCCGTCCAGCTCATGGTGTGTCGTGTGAGCCCTCCATTAGTCCGCGAGTGTGTAATGGCGGCGGCGAGGACGGCGATACATCACAATAATGTCAATGCTCGTTGCGGACAACAAACTCATACGTTCCGCGACAATTCGGCAAATTCTCTTCAATAGGGAAAAGTTAGTTTCGCGTTTTCTTTTCGCTCCACGTCGCCGAGTGGCAATCGAAAGTGTGCGTTTTCCTGCTTCGCCATATTGTTTGGGCACTTACTGTCGAGCGTCGGGACAACGTGCCCATATTGCTCATCTATACTTTAATAATATTATAAAGGTGAAGAGTTTGTTTGTTTGTTTGAACGCGCTAATCTCAGGAACTACTGGTTGGAATTGAAAAAATATATTTGTGTTGAATAGTCCATTTCTCTAGGAAGGCTTTAGGCTATATAGCATCACGCTACGACCAATAGAAGCGAAGCATAAATGAATAATGTTGAAAGAACGGGATAAAAAATATTCCTTTTTGAGAGCTTCCGTTGTGTGCACTACGTAAACGGTTTAAGTTTCGCAAATATAATGTATGAGAGAATTGTTCCTCTTTAAAAGTTCTAAAATAAAGCGACAGCATATGTCTATCTATTAAGATTGACTCACCATAACCTTTTTCATGGTAATACAGTTTGTTCGAAAGCGAACTGATTTTTAAATTTGTTTTTGCGATATTTCATTCTAAAATAATACTTTTTAAATTCACGGAAAATTTGTTACTGAAACAACTCTCTCTCTTAGGTACGCAGACGAAGTTGCGCTGGTCAGCTAGTGTCATATATTCGCGGGGAGTTACACTGGTGCCTACTGGTCGGATAGAGAAAATATCTCTGTGTATGATCAGGCGCCTCATCCTCGAGCGGCCTCCCACCAGCGAGGCCATGGACTCCAAGCACGCATTGCTTACGCGAGTATTCTTAAAAGTTAGAGCGCATTTCTTAGACTGGTAGGTCGAGCTCGCTTCCCCATGTTCAATTGAAAAATAAATGGTTTAAATACAATTTTTATCACCGCGTAGTTAACTGAAAGCTCTAGTTGCTACAGTCATAGTTCATAACCAGCCAAATTTGTTTCAAATTAGCTGTGGCCGAAGAGCCGTTGCGCTCCTAGCTCGCGGCAAATGGAGCCAGCCGGTTGCTAAGTACAGCCGAGTGGCTATTACCGTTCTGGGAAATGCGGTTGCGCCATCGGCGTGCTGGGTCCTACTGGCAGGCGATGCTGGAGCGACTTGCGCACTACAGAGGCCCATTTATGACTCTAGATTGTTGCCACCTCGGCGTCAATGACAAGTTAACAACGCCCCACACACTTCCACCCTGGGAGCAAGTAATATCACTTTTACTATTAACTCTATTAGATAAGTTCCAAACATTTCAGGCGCCTCGCTAGCGTTGGTAGTTAGTTGGTCGTGAGGTCAGCGGAGCACGCCTTCACTCTAACAGCTGCTGGGCGTGCGATAGAGCAAACTCGCTTGCAAGGGTGCGGACTCCATCCACACTGCCGCCAAGTGGTGGGTCTCTCATCACATCACGTCACCACGAAGGTCCATGGTCCTCATATGTACTAAGATAAAGGCGGAAGGCGAAGCGGAATTCGATCCGTCTTGTTTGAACTAAAGAGCACAAATCTAATAGCAATGGGGATTCGAGATGGAATACAATCCGATGACGGAACAAGCAGTTTAATCGGAAGCTCCGCGGCACAACGCGCTGCTATGACTCTATTCCAAATGCTGCCTCGTGACTTACACTTTGTTGTCGTTGTCGGATGTTATGAGACTATTTTGTGTGTAACATACATAATCTTTTTGTGTCACAAGATGTCGCTATACGTCACACTAAATCTCACTATAGTGATCCTCTGTGTACATTATATTCATTTGTAGTTTTAATAAAAGTTCTCTCTCTCTCTCTAGTTCTCTCTTGCACCGTTTTGCTGTCTTCCTTTAACTCTTTTTACACATCGTCATGGCAACATAACCTACTCACAATGAAACCATATACAACTAAACAGTCGCATTGTGCCTGAGCTCCTACTGCCGCTACTGTCTGGTGGTGCTTGCTAGTGCTTGTTAGTGCTTGTTAGTGCTTGCTAGTGCTTGCTGGTGCTTGCTGGTGCTTGCTGGTGCTTGCTGGTGCTTGCTGGTGCTTGCTGGTGCTTGCTGGTGCTTGCTGGTGCTTGCTAGTGCTTGCTGGTGCTTGCTAGTGCTTGCTGGTGCTTGCTAGTGCTTGCTAGTGCTTGCTAGTGCTTGCTAGTGCTTGCTAGTGCTTGCTAGTGCTTGCTAGTGCTTGCTAGTGCTTGCTAGTGCTTGCTAGTGCTTGCTAGTGCTTGCTAGTGCTGCGCCGGGCGACTGCCGCGGGCGCGGGTGTGGGAGGGGACTAGCCGCAGCGCCATGTGGGTGCCATGCCCTCGCTTGCGCTGGACCGAAATGGATTTCCAGTTATTCCATTCACGCGCAGTTGCTACCACAAACGAACCAGGTATTGATCCTACGTTTCGTTTCCGCCAATGCTTGCCGATTGAAGATGTACATATATATGTATAGATGCGGATATGTATGTGTGTGTATGTATAAGGCGCGCAATAACCAGTGGGACGCACCATGGGATGGTTGTAGTGATACGTGTATATAGGCTCATATATACGCGACGCGACCTGAACTGCATCCTATATACACACTATGCTCAAAAATGTCTTCATTAGATTTATATTTGGCTTGCGCAAATATGATCATGTGTCCGAGTTTCACACTAAGCTCAAGTGGTTAACAGTCCGCCTTCGTCGGAATACTCATATTCTTTCCTTACTTTTTGCTATTCTTTTTTCTCCTTCTTCCCCTACATATCTTAAAGAACGTTTCGGGTTCCTTTATGAGTCTCATTCCCGACTGTTGAGATCATCGGAAAACTTAAAGCTGAGGACACCGATCCACACGACACGTTATATGGACCAATCCTTTGCCGTTCAAGCAGTGCGTCTGTGGAACGCGCTGCCATTGTCCATAAGACAAGCAAAGACACCCCATTCCTTCAAGCTACTTGTAAAGGAACATTACCTTAATTCTCTGCAGTAATAATAATTATAAATAAATATATTTGTATCGATATGTATATTGTTACGATGGAAGGTTCTGGAGGTATGCCGTGTGAAAGCCATGCGAAGCAACAACATTTAGCCGGAAATATAGACAAAAGGATGCAATTAAGAAAGGACGTAAACAAGTTGTTTTCGTCGCCCGGCCATTGTTCTGCGGATGCATTCACACGGCAATTCTACGAACATCTTAATGGCAGTCTAGAGCCTTCCACCGATATCTAGTATATCGTGCCGGTGCCATATATAAGGCGGTATCCGATGGGCACGGGCAGTTAGTTTAGTGAGTCAGTCAGTTGAGTTAGTTTAGAGAGTCTGAGTTGAGTTAGTGAGTTGAGTTCGTGAGTTGAGTTAGTGAGTTGAGTTAGTGAGTTGAGTTAGTGAGTTGAGTTCAGTGCGAGTGATCACAAGTGTTTTATCGGCGACTATAGTGAGTGTTACAGTGTTAGTGAAGACAAGTGTTTACTGTGTTCTACTGTTACTGTGTTGTAGTGTACACAGAGTAGAAGTGTATCAGTGTCTAGTGTTTGTTTACTGTGTTCTATTGTTACTGTGTTGTAGTGTACACAGAGTAGAAGTGTATCAGTGTCTAGTGTTTACTGTGTTCTACTGTTACTGTGTTGTAGTGTACACAGATTAGAAGTGTATCAGTGTCTAGTGTTTACTGTGTTGTAGTGATCAGTGTTATAGTGAATAGAATTGTAGCGAAGTGTACGGATTTATCGTACAAGTTTCCGGAATTATATTGTGTATAGAATAAAGTGTCGTTTAACAACCGGCTAACATTAAATTATCCCGAACCCCAGCTCGTAACAATATGCATATATGTTTGTATATAATATGTATATATGTATAATATTATATACAAAAATTTTACTTAATAAGAAGCCGTACACTTTCAACTACCAAATTACTTGTATATCAATCTATTCCATCCAAAGGTTGTCTGGAAGAGATCGCCGAGTGCGATAAGACCGCCAATTGTACTTTGTATGTCTATGATGTTCTGTCCTGATTAAATTATGGTGTACAATAAAGCATATAAATAAAATAAATAAATAAATAAAATAAATACGCTCGCCTTGTCATGTCTGTGCTCGCTAATTGACAGCCGAGAAGAACTAATAGTTCAAGCTCGGTGTCAAGTGTTATTGACTATTAGGATGTAATTAGTGTCAACCACTCAAGCTCATAAATATACAATGTATATGACAAGAACAACCACTGACTTCACATCTTCAGCACCTATGGTGGTAATTGACACTAACACACACACACACACACACACACACACACACACAATCACGTTAATAACATGACTGCGTGGATTCTATTACAATATTATAACATAGAACAGGGGATCCCAGTGGAAGCGTGCACGTCGCGATTCCTGCCAGCCCAGAGGGCTGCAATTCCACTCGATGCGCATTGGCCGGACGGCTGTTAGGGCGTGCCCCCGAGGCGACGCGCACCAGTCCGTCCCCGCTGGTGCGAAAAATTCAGCACAGTGCGGCGATGGGGACCGCCACCCATCACGCGGAGTGCCTCACGGCGGGAAGTGGAGTGTGGAGTGTAGGATGGGTGTATGGAAGGTAAGAGGAGGTATGGCTGATAAGATGAACGAATTGATCGATGTTATGACAGAGAGCGAGTTAGATGTTGTGTGCTTGTCTGAAACCAAGCGGAAGGGTAGTGGAGTAGGCGAGCTCCCGGGCGGGAGTTTAGTGCTGTGGTCAGGAGTGGAAAACACCGAGCACGCCTGCCAGGGAGTGGGAATTCTATGATAAATTATGATGCGGTGAGCCCCAGACTTATTTGGGCTCGCTTTAAAATAGGCCTTACCCGACTATTTTTAGTCGCGGTGTATGCTCCGGTGGCCTCAGCGAACACTTGCGACCTGAATAAGTTCTGGGAATGTGTGAGTAATGTTCTAGAGACGAAAGAAGGGAATGAAAAGCTGATTAACATATACTGTATACCATGAACATACTTACTGACAAAACAGACGTCCTCAGGCGATGGAGTGAATTTTACAAAGATATGTATGATGATGATGCCGCTGATCTACTCACAGAGCTGCCTCCAACAGAATCTATCGAGGATCCTATAGCGGATAAAATAAGTATGGGAGAGATTGTAAGTGCGATAAGAAGTCTGAAATGTGGAAAAGCTGCGGGAATAGATGGGATTACGGCTGAGATGATCAAGTACGGTGGACCAGCGGTCTGGGACGTCATCTATTTGCTATGCAATCTTTGCTGGGAAAAAGGTGATGTTCCGGACGACTGGAGGCGAGCAGTCATCGTGCCTTTCTATAAAGGAAAGGGATCACGATTGGACTGCTCAAACTACAGAGCCATCAGCTTGGTCAGCTTAGCTAGTAAAGTGTACACGAAGATCCTGACGATAAGAATGCAAGAGCGATCCGAAAGGTTTCTCTGGGAATCCCAAGGTGGACTTAGACCAGGAAGAGGATGTATGGATCAAACCTTCTCGCTTCGCGGAATCGCGGAAAGGTTTTTGGATATTAACCAAAAGGTTTTCTGCGCTTTCGTCGACTTGGAGAAGGCATTTGATAGAGTCGTACGAAAGGAACTCTGGGACGTGTTGCCTGGATATGGAGTGAGCAGTTCTCTACTGCATGCCGTGAAATCACTCTATAGTGATAGCGAGGCGTGCGTTAGGGTTAATGGTGAGATGTCACCCTGGTTTGATGTGAAGTCGGGGGTCAAACAAGGGTGTATCATGTCTGCCTGGCTGTTCATTATGTATCTAGATAACTGTCTGAGAGCACTAAGAACGAACGGATGTGGAGTGAAAATGGGAAACTTAGTGGTCAACTGCCTACTATACGCCGATGACGCGGTTTTACTGGCGTCATCAGAGGGCGAACTGCAGTCACTAATTACCATAATGAAAGTAGAATGTGAAAAGAAGGGGCTGCGCCTAAACGCTGGCAAGACGGTGCTGTCCACAACGCTATATTGGTACCTACCTTATTGTATGGCAGCGAATCCTGGGTATGTCAGAGGAAGTATGAAAATAGCTTGAATGCAGTCGAGATGCGATCTCTTCGAAGAATGTGCGAAGTAACGATATTAGATCGAATCCGCAATGAAGAGATTCGCAAGTCAACTGGCGTGAATGAGGGCGTGATTGTAAAGATGAAGAAAGGCATGTTACGTTGGTTTGGACACATAGAAAGGATGAGTGAAGAAAGATTGACGAAACAGATATACAAAGCAAAAGTGTGCAAGAAGAGGCAGAGGAAGGCCACGTTCCAACTACCTGGATCAAATAGATCGGACTCTGAAGGACGGGAACGTTAAGAGTACTCGAAACCGACGAACATGTATGAAGAGACTGATGAATGTTGACGAAGCGAAAGAGGTATGTAAGTCTAGAGAGAACTGGCGCTCTATACTCTCTGCTTACCCCGTTAGGGACTCAGCGTGATGATATGTATAACATAGAACAGCAATGTGGCCAGCCTCGTGCGTATCTCGTACTGCGTACATAGTGTATTAATGTATTATTACCTTTGCACTACTAGCGATATATATATATATATATACCCGCGGCCACTCCCCGCCCTGCGATGCTCGCAGTGCAGACGCCAGCTCTCCTCAGGCAGCCTCCAGGTGCTCAATCATCCTTGTCGCAGTTCATAATTGTACGAGAATACGAGGATTCACTTTTATTGATTTTTAATTTAGTAAGTTCTACGGAGCCGATGTTCTCCTATATTATATTATATATATATGAAGGAGGGCGCCAGTGTGCCACGGTGAACATCGGCTCCGTAAAACTTACTAAATTAAAAATCAATCAATATATATATGAAGGAGGGCCCCAGTGTGCCACGGTGAACATCGGCTCCGTAAAACTTACTAAATTAAAAATCAATCAATATATATATGAAGGAGGGCGCCAGTGTGCCACGGTGAACATCGGCTCCGTAAAACTTACTAAATTAAAAATCAATCAATATATATATGAAGGAGGGCCCCAGTGTGCCACGGTGAACATCGGCTCCGTAAAACTTACTAAATTAAAATCAATCAATATATATATGAATATAGGGCGCCAGTGTGCCACGGTGAACATCGGCTCCGTAAAACTTACTAAATTAAAAATCAATCAATATATATATGAAGGAGGGCTAGTGTGCCACGGTGAACATCGGTCTGCAAACTTACTAAATTAAAAAATCAATCAATATATATATGAAGTTGAGGGCCTCAGTGCGCCACGGTGAACATCGGCTCCGTAAAACTTACTAAATTAAAAATCAATCAATATATATATGAAGGAGGGCGCCAGTGTGCCACGGTGAACATCGGCTCCGTAAAACTTACTAAATTAAAAATCAATCAATATATATATGAAGGAGGGCCCCAGTGTGCCACGGTGAACATCGGCTCCGTAAAACTTACTAAATTAAAAATCAATCAATATATATATGAAGGAGGCCCCAGTGTACACGGTGAACATCGGTTCCGTAAAACTTACTAAATTAAAAAATCAATCAATAAATATATATATGAAGGTATCTCATGTGCCACGGTGAACATCGGTCTGTAAAACTTACTAAAATTAAAAAATCAATCAATATATATATATGAAGGAGGGCCCCAGTGTGCCACGGTGAACATCGGCTCCGTAAAACTTACTAAATTAAAAATCAATCAATAAATATATATGAAGGAGGGCCCCAGTGTGCCACGGTGAACATCGGCTCCGTAAAACTTACTAAATTAAAAATCAATCAATATATATATATGAAGGAGGGCCCCAGTGTGCCACGGTGAACATCGGCTCCGTAAAACTTACTAAATTAAAAATCAATCAATAAATATATATGAAGGAGGGCCCCAGTGTGCCACGGTGAACATCGGCTCCGTAAAACTTACTAAATTAAAAATCAATCAATATATATATGAAGGAGGGCCCCAGTGTGCCACGGTGAACATCGGCTCCGTAAAACTTACTAAATTAAAAATCAATCAATATATATATATGAAGGAGGGCCCCAGTGTGCCACGGTGAACATCGGCTCCGTAAAACTTACTAAATTAAAAATCAATAAAAGTGAATCTAGACCAAATCAATATCAATTCGAATAGAAAAGTGCCCAGTGAACTAGTGAAATTGAAAGACACTGAACAATAATCACAGTTATCCATGATTACACGTTAAATGGGAAACAACAATAAAATGTTAATCATTGGTGTTTTTACAATTCTGTGGACATCCTCGTGCCTCACTACTTAATATCACAGGAATAATTCCAAGTGTGTTCAATTGAAAATACAAATCCAACAGATTACTCAAGTTTTAAAAAAAAAAGGTAAATAAGAACATAACCTAAAACTAGTGATTTGCAAAAATTTATATCAGCTGTAACATCGCATATACAGCGCCATATATCAGAAAGAGCCCGTACTACAACACTATCGACCCAGGAAGAACATCAAGTAAAATTATCAAGCTAACAATCTAATACCGGAATAAACCAATAGATTCCTACACCTGAACCATAACTAAAAAGCGTAGTAATACCAAAAGTTGAACCACACTACATAGAGGCTGACTTTATAGCACACAAGAAAAATAACAGATGACACCACCTATACCAAAACATAATAAATCATGGAGGAAATTTTAAACAGACTCAAAACGATTCAAAAGGAAATGGACGAGCAAAGATTAGAAATCCGCGAAAGCGGAAAAAAGGTGACGGAACAAGTTATGCATAATATCAGTCGCTTATTCGAGGAAAAGCTTTTACTTAAGGACGGGAACGTTAAGAGTACTCGAAACCGACGAGCATGTATGAAGAGACTGATGAATGTGGACGAAGCGAAAGAGGTATGTAAGTCTAGAGAGAACTGGCGCTCTATACTCTCTGCCTACCCCGTTAGGGACTCGGCGTGATGATATGTATGTATGTAGCTTTTACTTATGGAAGAAAAGATGAAAAAATCAAAACTGCTGTAGAAAATCAAGAAAAAAGAATCTACTATTTGGAAAAGCAGGCCAGAATAAGAAATTTTGTATTTTTCGGTATCGAGGAAATTGTTCCATCATACCAGGAACTTGAAAACTGCATTATTAAATGGTTAGAAAAATATCTATCTGTAAAGCTTACCTACAATGACGTCCATGAAGTGAAAAGGATAGGAAAAAAGAAGAAAGACCCCGCCCGATTGTAGTAACTTTTGCAACACTAGGTATAAAAGTACAAATTTTGAAAAACAAAGGGGCGCTGAAAGATACCCATTTCTATATCAAAGAAGACTACCCAAAATACGTTCTAGAGAAAAGGAAGGAATTGCAAGAACAGCTAAAATTGGAGAGAGGGAATGGAAACACAGCGGTAATTAAATATGATTGGTAGTACTTAAAAATAATTCAAAGCGTAAACTACCTTCTTCGCCTGATAACGTTATTACACCTAGCACCGAGAAACACAAACAAGTAAATAAGAAGAATAAAACACAACAATCCGACCAACTGATTAAAAGATCAAACAGTATCTCAGAGGGAGTCAAAAAACCGGGACTACTAAATTTTCTGGTACCGAGAAATACAATTAAGGATAATATCCCCAACAAACAAGCATAGCAACCAAGCCCCTCCTCCAACACAAATACCACTAATAAATATGAAATAAAAAACAAACAATATCTTCCAATTCGGCCGGTCCCCGCGGAAGATTACGACCACAACCCTCCAGAGAATAAAACACAATATATCAAACAAGACAAAACACAAAACAATATATACATAGCAACCTATAATGTCCGAACTTTATCGTCATACGAAAGATTGTTAGAACTGGAAGAAACCCTAAAAGAAATAAAATACGATGTAATAGGAATATCAGAGATGAGAAGAAACGGTTCAACAATAAAAGAATATGAAAATTTCGTACTATGCCACATCGGACAGACACCAGGTAAATATGGGGTCGGATTTATAATAAATAAATCTCACAAACATAATATTGAAAGCTTCACTGGCCTATCGGAGCATGTCGCTGTACTAAATATAAATTTTCAGGGTGTCATGGTAACTATTATACAAGCCTTGGTGCGTCCAACAGAATCGGCAAATGAGAGTGATATGGACGAATTCTACATGACTATCGACAAAGCGCTAGAAACCTCATACAACACTACCATACTTATGGGCGACTTCAATGCTAAGATTGGAATACCTGAAAAGGAAGAATATCTGGTGACAAAACAATTTGGTTTAGGCAAAAGAAACGACAGAGGACAGAGACTGATAGACTTTGCATTGGAACACAAACTTACCATCATTAACACCTGTTTTAAGAAGAAACCAAACAAAAGATGGAGATGAAGAGGAGAACCAAACATAGAGATCTCCAAATGGTAAAATAAAAAATGAAATTGCCTATATACTGTCCAACAAACCTTCAATATTTCAGGATATTAGTACCATGAATCTGAATTTTCCATCCGACCATCGAATAATCAGAGCAACAATTAAACTAACCAACCAAAAGAAAAGGAGAACCAACTTCGCAAGTAGCCAATTATGCCAACTATTAAACGAAGAAGAAATATTGAACTACAAGGAAAACCTGACTTTAATGCTATCGGATCCAGATAAGAACCAGGAAAACATCACAGTGCAAAATTATTACGACAACATAACAAATGCTATTACATGTAGCTTAAAAGTAGCTAGAGTTAAAAGCAAGGTACATCAAAATCACAAAATACTGTCAACTAGAACATTGACTCTACTTAAAAGGCGGAAGGAGTTGCAGCAAACCAAAAACAAAACAAAAGCTATGAAAAATTAACTCTCCGCACTTTACAAGATAGTCAACAGATATATAAAAAATGATTATAAAAAATACAGACAATCGATTATAGAAAAACACTTAAAAAGCTCCGGAAGCACAAGAAAGGCCTACAAAGACTTACGAACAAGTAAGAGCTGGATAGAGGGCTTGAAAAGTCAGACGTGGACCTAAACAAACGTACGGATATTATCACTACAGCGTCGGACTTTTATAAAGACCTTTACAGCGACAAGACAAAAAACAGCTCAACTCAAGATAACGATATCACTACACAAAACGGCGGCGAAGATAACATTAAACCAATAGATGCAGCCGAAGTTGTCGAGACAATTAAAAGTCTCAAACTAGACAAATCACCTGGATCTGACGGTATCACGAATGAAGCTTTGAAGACAGCAGATTCCATTCTGGCCCCATATCTGGCTGAACTGTTCAATATGATTCTACAAAATTCCAAAATACCTTCACAATGGTCTGACTCTAACATTATCCTAATCTACAAGAAAGGTGACCCTAAAGCAATAAGCAACTACAGACCTATTAGCTTACTACCAACTCTATATAAGCTGTTCTCCACCATAATTAACACAAGAATTAGTCCTGTAATAGAATCTAGACAGCCAGTAGAACAGGCCGGCTTCAGGAAAGGGTTCTCCACCATTGACCATATCCACACCCTGGAACTCATTATAGAAAAATACCAAGAACAACAAAGACCCTTATACATTGCATTTGTTGACTATCAAAAAGCCTTCGACACAGTAACACACACATGCATATGGGAAAGTTTGAGAGAACAAGGAGTTCACGAAATATACATCAAGGTCTTAAGAAGTATATATAATAACAACGTGGGCAGAATTAAACTAGATACCTTAGGTCCAACCTTTCCCATAATGAGAGGAGTAAGACCCGTTATCCCCAAAAATATTTATAGCCGTACTGGAAAACAAAATCAGCAAGCTAGATTGGAGCAGATCAGGAATATATATACAGGGTGCTTTCTTAAGCCATCTAAGATTTGCCGACGACATAGCGCTACTATCAGAGACAAGTTCAGAACTACAATTTATGATGACATCCTTACAGGAAACTAGCACAAATGCAGGTTTAGGAATAAATTTAAGCAAAACAATGATTATGACGAACAGTAGCAAATCACCGATCAAAATTAAAGGAAACCCTCTGAACTATACGGACAAGTACACATATCTAGGAAAAACAGTCAGCTTTGATAGAAAAAACAACGACACTGAAATAGAAAGAAGAGTACGTCAAACGTGGAATAAATACTTAAAACAAAGATTATGAACTCTAGTATTTTGCCATGTTTGACGTACGGATGTCAGACGTGGAAGTTCACCGCTTAAACAAAGCACAAAATAGTCACATGCCAACGAGGACTAGAACGTAGCATGCTTAAGGTAAGGAAGCTTGACAAAATAAGACACAAAGATACGATCCATAACAAAAGCCACAGATGCCTTGAGATCCGCACTAAAGCTGAAATGGAAATGGGCAGGACATATAGCAAGGCTTACCGACCAGAGATGGACTGCAAAAGTAACGACGTGGAGAGGCCCACTAGGTAATAGAGGAAGAGGAAGACCAATGACACGATGGGACGACGAAATAAAGAGAACCGCCGGTACAAATTGGACTCTAACAGCAAAAGATCGTGACAAATGGGCATCATGGGAGGAGGCCTTTACGCAACCTGGGGTTCTTGTAGAAGTAATATAAAGCTATGAATAAGAGAAAACTCTTTATAAGTAAAAACTACAAAAAACTTACTACTTAGATATAATTAATTATAAACAAGGTTTAAGAAACTAACACAAAATTATATTAGAAAAATTAAGCAAAAATTATTAACTTTAAACACTAAATAAAATAAATTTGTAACATGTTAATTCAAGAAATAAAAAGGCTTTTTATTATTATTTTTTATTATATATATAATAGCATATATATATATATATATCGCTAGTAGTGCAAAGGTAATAATACATTAATACACTACGTACGCAGTACGAGATACGCACGAGGCTGGCCACATTGCTGTTCTATGTTATACATATTGTAATAGAATCCACGCAGTCATGTTATTAACGTGATTGTGTGTGTGTGT
>JACCPG010005623.1:0-15756 GCA_016069955.1 Drepana arcuata
AGTGGCTTGTCAGGCCATTATCTTGAAAAAATACATTATGAGGCACCTGTCACGCCTATGAAACAGTGACAGATACGCCTTTTACATTATTCCACAGATTTGATTAGCAATTTGAATAGATAGAGATAGTAGAAGTAGATAGCATGGTGTTCTTAAAGAAGGGTGTGAAAAGATTACATCAGAGTTGGCAGCGCGCGAGCTATACCCCTGGTATTGCAAGCGTCCATAGGTGGTGGTAACTGCCACCAGTCACCATTGTTAGCCACCCACAGGGTATACAAAAACACATTATCAGGTTATGACTAGGAATAGACAGCCTTTCATATTTATTGATTTTTAATTAAAGTAACACCGCGGGGTGTTATACATATATATATATATATATATGTATGTATCACTAATTTGGGGGAATGAAACCGTTAAGCTTTTCATTATTCCAAACATCTACTGCGAGGAACATTGGGGCCCGCTATAATCGTTGAATCGTATTACCATTACAACTGTCCACGAGACGCCAGATGCTTCAAACAACTTTATTTCATGAATCGGAGACCTTCTCTTAGATGTGCCCGATTTTACCGACGTCGTTTAAATGTACCTCTTTAACCTATTTTCGGTATTTATTATATTATAATGGATTGAACAAGAAGGGTTTATGAAGGATTATATGTAATTGCCAGACTGTGTAGGAAATAACGATATTTCATAAAATATTAATTGAAGGAAATTATAAAGATAGTTAGATCATTACCTTCATCGTAAGCCTCGTTGTATGATAAATGATGAATGATGAATAAACTACTTTAGAAAACCCACCTCATATAATGCGTGGGTATTTATTATGAGTATATGCGTTAATAATTTATAATAATATATGCATTTTTCATCACTGAATCGTCATTTGTCTAATTAGTGCTATCACTAATTTGACAAATGAAATTATGAAAGTTGACTTGAGAAGTACACATATTCTATAATATGTGTACTTATCAAGTGATAAACCGGATGTAGGTATTACCGAAATTTCATATAGATATTCAGTTTCATATAAGTTGACATCGTCTAGAATCTCATGTACCTATATTATATTGCTGCGCCCTACTAATATATGTAGAACTATACGTACAATAGGCCTTTTATATATTTTAATTTAGTTTATAACTCGCACCTTCCCACAAGGGTTCCCGAAGGGGTAGGAAGAGGTGTATAGGTAGTACTCACACAACCACTTTCCATCACAGATATATTTTAGGTGCCGACGTGACACATGGCGAGTCCATCGTCGTTACTCAAGCACGACTATACATACATACAATGACAGATAGTAATCACTAAGATACCTACGTTCATAATATAATAATAATAATAATATATCCTCACGCCTTCCCACAAGGGTCCCCGAAGGGGTAGGCAGAGGTGTATAGGTAATACCCACACACCCACTTTCCGCCAGAGGTATATTGGGTGCCAACGTGACAGATGACGAGTCCATCGCCGTTACTCAAGCACGACTATACATACGCCTTTGAATTTCTTCTCAGACGTATGCAGGTTTCCTCTCGATGTTTTTCTTCACCGTAAAGCTCGTGGTGTGACTAATCATTATAATATTTGTTCATAATATGATTATAATATTGTAATGGAGCGTCCAGCGTCCAGATAGACTATCCTTCTCTATATGCATATATATGTAAATGGCCATGTAAGGCTTATACAATTTAGATTACAACCGAGAACGACTAAAGTTTCCATTGTGGAGCGTTGTCATAAACTAACAGAACCATTGTTAGTTGCTGTGTTGCGCTTGCACTGCCCTAATAAATAATAGCCTTTATGGCCGCTGCGTTGTTTCATAAGCGTTAAGTGATTAACATAAATACAATTGCTTTATGCCCTGTCATAAAATAAAATAAATCGTTTTACTGTGAGGTTAATTGACATCAAGGACACTCAGCGTCTCTTGAGTAACGCTCAAGTCTCTAATCGAAACCGAATTTGTAGGGCCTCGTTTTATGCTGTTTTCGAATAGCGAGTATATTCCCCATTATTTTTAATTAGAATGTTATTGACAAGTCAATTCTTAAACGTACCTGTTAAAGTAATTCCACTCCTACAATTGCTCTGTTTTATAAACAAAGGCACGTTCGTCGGGTTTCATTTTAGTACTTCTCGAAACAGATTTATTTTATGACGTAAATAAAAACAAAGTTCATCGCCGCTAGATATAGAGCTTCTTCCTCTGTCGTTCATTCCACAAGGTAGATAGATGTATCTACTATGGGGATGAATATAGAAAACCCGTTTCTTTTCACTTGAAAGAGGTGATGAAATGTGGGTATCACACCCAGAGGTATGATGATGATCATGTATTGGTGCCGATGTGAAAGCTGGTGGTTACTCAGATGGGTATTAAAATATTTTCCTTTCTTGCACAAAATTTTTCTTCACCGCAAAGTTCACCGTGGCTATAAATAAAATCTTCATAGCATTATGGACTTAGGGCTATTTCATCGTTTAGTTTGAATATCACCTTTTAAAAGTTAGAATTCAGTTAGCACAAAGCGAAATTCACGTGAGAGGGAAAATAAAACCCGAAATTGCCGGCCCTCTCGAATCCCGGAACTTTGATGTGTGGTAATTAGCTTTTAAGTAATGTATAATGAGACTATGATTTTATGAAAACGCCTCGCGTGAAGAATTGTTTTGTAAAAAGTTTCTTTTCACTGTTCAAATTGATGACACATTTTGATGAATTACCTAATTTGCTGTAAATTATGTAGATGGCCACCATTTATTTCTGTTTTTTTGTTATATTTAAAATATTTAATAATGTTTTTGTATATATATAATATAGACATTTATTAGCAACAATTAACAATATTTACAAAGAACATACATACATATCATCACGCCAAGTCCCTAACGGGGTAGGCAGAGAGTATAGAGCGCCAGTTCTCTCTAGACTTACATACCTCTTTCGCTTCGTCACATTCATCAGTCTCTTCATACATGCTCGTCGGTTTCGAGTACTCTTAACGTTCCCGTCCTTCAGAGTCCGATATATTTGATCCAGGTAGTTGGAACGTGGCCTTCCTCTGCCTCTTCTTGCACACACTTTTGCTTTGTATATCTGTTTCGTCAATCTTTCTTCACTCATCCTTTCTATGTGTCCAACCAACGTAACATGCCTTTCTTCATCTTTACAATCACGCCCTCATTCACGCCAGTTGATTTGCGAATCTCTTCATTGCGGATTCGATCTAATATCGTTACGCCACACATTTTTCGAAGAGATCGCATCTCGACTGCATTCAAACTATTTTCATACTTCCTCTGACATACCCAGGATTCGCTGCCATACAATAAGGTAGGTACCAATATCGCGTTGTGGACAGCAACTCGAGCATTCTTGCTCAGACTTTACTGCCCATCAACGCCGACATGGCTCCATTCACCTTATTTCCGGCAGTTATCCTTCTTTCAATATCTTTTTCATACTTTCCATCTCGTGTGAACATGCTTTCAAGATATACAAATTCATTCACTTGCTCTAGAATTTGCCCATTTACAAAGAACATTGAAACTAACTGCTTACAGATAAAATATTTGTCCCAGTCGGTATCCCGGGCAACGTGCCAAGAAGACTAGCAGCATTGCCACGCTGGATAGCAATGCGGATTCTCTGAGCGAGATATGTATGTATTTTGTATATTGTTTGCACTATAGTGTATAATTAATTGGGTTGCGTAGTAGATAGCCGTTCATCTAGTACAAAATCACCACTTCGAGTCCGTCACGGGTTACGCAGAGAGTAAACCGCTAGGTTCTTTCTAGACTAACAGATCTCTACCACTTCATCAACATTTATTTTTTATTTAGTTGACTTTATGGCATTGATTATGTCCACTTCCAAATGCTTTCTACCCGTTACAGTGTATATGGATACATTCACTGAAAAGGATAGTTGAATTACTACCCATAAATCTGTTATCCCCGGATCATATCATTAATAGTTAGCAGCTTCCGCCACAGAGCGCGCGTTGCCGATCATAAAATTTACTTGATGCTAAAAATAGTTCTTAAGGCCGAATTACCGCAGCCCCAGATCAGATTGGCACATTAAAAATGCATACTCCATACATTTTAACTTGGCACCTGCGTGGCAAGACGCCGCGGGCAATATTATTAAGTCGTTCCCTGTGAATCTGCAGTGTGAAATTACACGGGATAAAATTCGTATATACAGGCCGCACAGCTGGCTGGCGCTTGAAACTTTAATGTAACACCCCAACAGAGCAGTTTCCTAGATACCCAACCGTGCCTTGATTTCGTTTTATGCCTCTTTTAAACTTGCTTAACCGTTTACTTATAGGTATTGCTAGGGCATATACACAATATGCTTCTTTCAATCAAGTAGGTTGAATATAAACAGTATATGATGTTAATTATACATCGTTTGGATTTACACTTTAAAGGAATGAATTTGAACAAAAACAAATGAAAATGAAATAATTTATTCAACAGAATACATTTAATATATAACTAAATATTAATTGTGATGTTAAAATGTACAGTGTTATTGGATCTCGCATTCGGTCCTTCGTTCACATAAAATTATTATTTTATAAATTGTATGGTTTTTCATTTTCATTGGGATTTTATTGAACTTTTTTATCAAAGTTACATTGCCACATACTTTTTGTGTGTTTTCTTTAATGAATTGGTTATGGTGTTACTTTTAAAAAAAACTCTCACTTCCCAGACATTATAATGAACCTGATGTCAAAATATTTAATTCTTTGAACAGAGGTCTACATAAGTCGACGGGCTAGACCTATCTATCGCTATCGAGTAACCCCATAGAATTAATCACGGCTTACTCTCGAGTGTGCAGAGGTTTTTCAAGAAGCATCTGAAGAATTGTGTATTCAGTAAGTGTCAGCAACGCGTGTTTGGTAGATGGCGGTAGCTGTTCATCGGGCGGATGCGTACTTGTTTCCCTCATCTTAAAGAGATTTATAAAAAAAATACACTTTCGATACAAACTAGATTATATCTACTTATTACCGTAGCACTTCCCGAGTTTGACAGAAAAAAATTGTAAGTAATTTTGTAAGTGCAGTTCTCCGGAACACAAAATGGGACCGCAGGTAAGGCGGAAGGTAACTCTTCACGTCTAAACTTGGCGGGCATTCATCTAAAACTTTGGCAGGTAGCACGTCGCGTGCCTTGACAGGCTCCGAATACGGCAGAACTTGCGGCGACGTCCACCTACATACACTTTTGTACTTGTTTTGATGCATTATACCATCAAGGTCTTCCAACAATGTGGAACTTGTAGGGTCACATTAATCCTTAAACTAATTTAGCTTTAAGTTTAAGATTAATAAACGGGTTGATTACTTGTATAGTTTATAATAAACTACGTTAACTCACATATTACAAACATACATACATATACGTACATACGTCTGAGAAGAAATTCAAAGGCGTATCACACACCCACTTTCCGCCAGAGGTATATTAGGTGCCAACGTGACAGATGGCGAGTCCATCGCCGTTTATATAATATAATATATAATAATATATCCTCACGCCTCCCACGAGGGTCCCCGAAGGGGTAGGCAGAGGTGTATAGGTAATACCCACACCCACTTTCCGACAGAGGTATATTAGGTGCCAACGTGACAGATGGCGAGTCCATCGCCGTTACTCAAGCACGACTATACATACGCCTTTGAATTTCTTCTCAGACGTATGCAGGTTTCCTCTCGATGTTTTCCTTCACCGTAAAGCTCGTGGTGTGACTAATCACTGTACTTAAGTTCGAAAAACTCATTGGTACAGGCGGGATTCGAACTTGCGACCTTTGCGTCGCAGGCAACTGCTCGAACCACTCGGCCACCACGGCTTATATTGCAACATCAATTAAATACAATCTTTATATCTTCAGGCCTTCCCACAATGGTAGGCAGATGAATGTAAGTTACTACTACATTCGTCTGCCATATTAGTACCAAAGACAATCTTTTTAGTAGAAATTCAAATTTAGAATTCAAGACCTCTTTTATTTATCATTAAAGTGTTTTATACTAGAATGGTAAACGATCCTTCTAGTATTATAAAATTATTCAAATTAGACTTTTTGAGGGTGATTACTTCTCGTGGTTTGCATTAAAGATGCCACGAATATTCGGCAACTATTCGTTATTCGGCCTATTCGGCCACTTTTTTGCTCAAAACAACAAATCATGTAAAAAAAGACACGTTGTTTTACTCAAAATTATGTATTTATTTCCAAATTACAACATTTTAGTACTTAAAATTAATCAGTGGTAAGTTGTGATGGATAAAAACGAGCTTTTCAGCATTTTTTTGGTAGCAAACGATTGCGCTTTTCATCGTAAACGTTACCAGCCTCAGAAAATAACCTCTCACTATAAACGCTACTTCCAGGCGCAACGAGAAAAACAGGTTGTGACTTGTCTTATTCCAGTTAACGCGCCCCCACCAAGCATGTACTTTGCGCCGAATATTCGGCGGCCGAATATTCGGCGGCCGAATATTCGGCGGCCGAATATTCGGCGCTTCGGCCGACAGCGTTGCCGAATATTCGGTATTCGGTATTCGGCCAATTCACTATTCGTGGCATCATTAGTTTGCATACATAGTATGTTTTATACCAGAAATAAAACTACAAAGGGAATCAAATTGCACTCAAATCTAGTTACGAATACGTCAATGTGTCAACGTTTACTTAAGGAGGTCGTAAAATATAACCTTCCACGACCTCCTTAAGTATAAATAGCAAGCTACTTACATACTCGGCGTTATGTATTTTTGTAGTTACTTATTTTATTCTACTCCATTTACTTGTTCAAGTGCGTTCAGTCATGTGCGTTTTGTGAAAATGTCGGTTTTACTTTTAACTTAATACGCTGTTTGCAGAACTTCTCTCCAACTTACATTCCAACTTGAGATTAACTTAATATAAGTTTACCTCGAGTTCTTTGCGTACAATTGCTGTAAATAACATAAGTTGCTTTCTGAGATGGATGAAGGACCAAAATATGTGGCCGAAGCTCAACAACTCTTAAGTTTTACTTATGAGACCTCCGGTAGTTACGTTAAGTACAAAATTTGTAGATATGTTTCACATTTTTTTTTTATTTTTTATTTTTACCTGAACTTAAGTACAGTGAATAGTCACACCTCGAACTTTAAACCTACCGAAACTTGCGTACGTTTCACAAGACATTCAAACATGTGTGTATCGTCGAGCTTGAGTAACGGCGATGGACATTGGTACTAACACCACCGCCTACCCATTCGGGGACCCTTGTGGGATGGCTTATAGTTAAAATAATGAAATTTAAAAAAATTATATTTCAATATTGTTATTCTGTATTCATAAAATAATTTTATAATGTAAGTTTGAATGGATGTAAGTTTGTTACTCAATCACATCCGAACGACTGAATGGAATTAGACGCAATTTGGCACAAAGTTTAGTCTGGATGAGGATATAGGTTCGTTTTATCAAGACAAGAAAAGCATACGATTGCTAAAGCTCAGGCAGAAGCCTCTTCGCCTCTATTAGCAAATATAACGCGGGTAAAATTGCAGGATACAAACTAGTAACCTCATATCCTCACGCCTTCCCACGGGGTCCCCGAAGGGGTAGGCAGAGGTGCATAGGTAATACCCACATACACACTTTCCGCCAGAGATATATTTTATATGCTAACTAGTAACCGTTGCGTTAAAAATTGTAAAATATATTTAAGAGCCGTGGTGGCCGAGTGGTTCGAGCAGTTGCCTGCGACGCAAAGGTCGCAAGTTCGAATCCCGACTGTACCAATGAGTTTTTCTGAACTTAAGTACAGTGATTAGTCACACCACGAGCTTTACGGTGAAGGAAAACATCGAGAGGAAACCTGCATACGTCTGAGAAGAACTTCAAAGGCGTATGTATAGTCGTGCTGGAGTAACGGCGATGGACTCGCCATCTGTCACGTTGGCACCTAATATACCTCTGGCGGAAAGTGGGTGTGTGGGTATTACCTATACACCTCTGCCTACCCCTTCGGGGACCCTTGTGGGAAGGCGTGAGGATATATTATATTATTATTATATATTTAAGAGGCAATAATTAGTTATTTTTAATGATTATTTTCTAAGCCTGCAACTTAGTAAGAATTGGACACGCATAATTAAGCTTCTCACGCCCTTTACGCTTTGGGTCGAACAATGGAACTGACTATGATAATTACACTCGCACAAAAAAATCAAAAGATACCGTTCAATGATTTGTTGCGAATGCGGTTTGAGCTATGAATTTTGGCTTTTTGCTTAGTAACACCCACTTATATTAGTCTTTGTGTGTGGCTTGGCGGTAAGTTACAAAAGATTGTAGGGTATAAATTATAGTGTCGTTAAAAGTTAAATTTTGTCTTCAAGATTTTCCACAAAGACAAAGCGATTTTCGAGCCCATGGAGAGTCTATGAATGTCGCCAAGATTTTCATTAGAATTCCTATGGATAGTGCCATTCACGAAGACGGGCCGCACTATTCTTCCTTATTAGTTTATAGTGTAACTGTGCAACCTTCCACACTGTACGGTACACACTGATTACCTATGAGTGCACATGTACACTACAATTAATAGAGTCAGGTCATACTCCCCGCATCCCGCGACCCCCTCGACTAGTACTGACTTCTAGCCTAGTGGATTAGACCAAGACCACTCGATGGTACAAACCGAAGTTCGATATCGAATGTGTGTCACGGTATCGGGATTGCCTGCAACTGCCAACTACCTATCCATAATCATTGCTTATTCGCGAATATCGATAAATAGTTGCAAGTTAATTGTATGCGCCGCGGTTTCAGCGCACAAATTTTGGTAGATTTTAGAAAAAAAAACATATATTGCACCATTTCTATAGATAGATATATGATTAGGTCATCAGATTAAGGTAAACATACTTGTGTTCATCACAAATATCTGCCCTCAGCGGGAATCGAACCTCAAGTCTCACAGTCAGGAGCTCTAACCACTAGCCCAGACGGCCGTCAAACATACGTTATACATAACTTTAGA
Source organism: Drepana arcuata (assembly GCA_016069955.1). Lineage (NCBI taxonomy): Eukaryota > Metazoa > Arthropoda > Insecta > Lepidoptera > Drepanidae > Drepana > Drepana arcuata. The sequence continues at coordinate 9,105 of JACCPG010005623.1, forward strand.
AGCACTGGTAGGAAACGGTGGTTCCCACACAACCCCATGAGAAATACGAGATAGAGTAAGTATGAATTTGCCTTATTGCTTACAAAATGGTGGTCTCTATTTCTGGCGAAACAATATGTGGATTTTATTGCAATGCCTTTACTTTGTTATCTTATATAAAATATATTCTATAATAAAACATGTCTTATGTGTTTAATTCAAGATAATAATTTATATCTGTCTCGAACTTTCTACTGTTCAGCGGTTCTGGCATGATTGAGTAACATACATCCTGACTAACATTCACGCTTATAATATGTAACAACTCCCAGATTATTGTTATCATTAAATAAATAAATAACAATTACAAATAAATATTTTGAGAATTATTACAATAACATACTGACTGACAAAACAGACGTCCTCAGGCGATGGAGTGAATTTTACAAAGATATGTATGATGATGATGCCGCTGATCTACTCACAGAGCTGCCTCCAACAGAATCTGTCGAGGATCCTATAGCGGATAAAATAAGTATGGGAGAGATTGTAAGTGCGATAAGAAGTCCGAAATGTGGAAAAGCTGCGGGAATAGATGGGATTATGGCTGAGATGATCAAGTACGGTGGACCAGCGGTCTGGGACGTCATCTATTTGCTATGCAATCTTTGCTGGGAAAAGGGTGATGTTCCGGACGACTGGAGGCGAGCAGTCATCGTGCCTTTCTATAAAGGAAAGGGATCACGATTGGACTGCTCAAACTACAGAGCCATCAGCTTGGTCAGCTTAGCCAGTAAAGTGTATACGAAGATCCTGACGATAAGAATGCAAGAGCGATCCGAAAGATTTCTCTGGGAATCCCAAGGTGGATTTAGACCAGGAAGAGGATGTATGGATCAAACCTTCTCGCTTCGTGGAATCGCGGAAAAGTTTTTGGATATTAACCAAAGGGTTTTCTGCGCTTTCGTCGACTTGGAGAAGGCATTTGATAGAGTCGTACGAAAGGAACTCTGGGACGTGTTGCCTGGATATGGAGTGAGTAGTTCCCTACTGCATGCCGTGAAATCACTCTATAGTGATAGCGGGGCGTGCGTTAGGGTTAATGGTGAGATGTCACCCTGGTTTGATGTGAAGTCGGGGGTCAAACAAGGGTGTATCATGTCCGCCTGGCTGTTCATTATATATCTAGATAACTGTCTGAGAGCACTAAGAACGAACGGATGTGGAGTGAAAATGGGAAACTTAGTGGTCAACTGCCTACTATACGCCGATGACGCGGTTTTACTGGCATCATCAGAGGGCGAACTGCAGTCACTAGTTACCATAATGAAAGAAGAATGTGAAAAGAAGGGGCGCCTAAACGCTGGCAAGACCAAGGTTCTGGTATTCGAAAAAGATGAACAAGTGACCGAGTGTGCTATATCGGTAAATGGGCAAATTCTAGAGCAAGTGAATGAATTTGTATATCTTGGAAGCATGTTCACACGAGATGGAAAGTATGAAAAAGATATTGAAAGAAGGATAACTGCCGGAAATAAGGTGAATGGGGCCATGTCGGCGTTGATGGGCAGTAAAAGTCTGAGCAAGAATGCTCGAGTTGCTGTCCACAACGCGATATTGGTACCCACCTTATTGTATGGCAGCGAATCCTGGGTATGTCAGAGGAAGTATGAAAATAGCTTGAATGTAGTCGAGATGCGATCTCTTCGAAAAATGTGCGGCGTAACGATATTAGATCGAATCCGCAATGAAGAGATTCGCAAATCAACTGGCGTGAATGAGGGCGTGATTGTAAAGATGAAGAAAGGCATGTTACGTTGGTTTGGACACATAGAAGGGATGAGTGAAGAAAGATTGACGAAACAGATATACAAAGCAAAAGTGTGTGCAAGAAGAGGCAGAGGAAGGCCACGTTCCAACTACCTGGATCAAATAGATCGGACTCTCAAGGACGGGAACGTTAAGAGTACTCGAAACCGACGAGCATGTATGAAGAGACTGATGAATGCGGACGAAGCGAAAGAGGTATGTAAGTCTAGAGAGAACTGGCGCTCTATACTCTCTGCCTACCCCGTTAGGGACTTGGCGTGATGATATGTATGTATGTATGTATTTTGAGAAGAAATTCAAATACGTATGTACATACACACCTTTCCTTATCCCTTTTAGGACCCTTATATAGGTATATTTTATAGCTGTTGGTTTTCCGAAAATGAAATAAATAAATTCACACCTATAGGTATCAATGTTTGGTTTTGAATTTGGAAGACAATACTTACCAAACTGAGTTCGAAAGTTGAATGCACTCAAGAGCACGATTATCACCAAAATCTACAATAAAACACCTTTTGTTACAATCGAATGCAAATGAATTAACGACTTCATTGTATTCGAATAAAAAACACTCGAAATTCAAATAGTGGTTAAGTGGACGGTTGTAAGGTTTCCGTGCGCACGCGCCGGTCGGACATCAAAAGTAGCCGCGTTTTCCCGGCAACCTGGCGGCAACGATGAGGAATTAGTAAATGCGTAAGAAATTAATATCTGGCACAGAATGAACTTGTAGGTGTAATCTTTATTTACAATAACAACAATTAATAATATTTACATAGAACAGTTGAAACTAACTACTTACAGATAAAATATTTGTCCCAAATCGGTATCCCGAGGCAACGTGCCAAGAAGACTAGCAGCATTGCCACGCTGGATAGCAATGCTGATTCTCTGAGCGAGATATGTTCCAGCCCGCCTGTCACGAGAGGTCTCGACTAGACGGCGCGAGACCTCTTTAAAAAGATGGTGAGCCTCAGGACCCCAAGGCCCCTGTAGGTGTTAAATTTTATCAATATTTTTTCTATGTATACCAATACATGATGGAACAGTAACTGTGACCTAAAAAAATAATTACATTACATGTTGATATATACTTCGACTATCAATTCGCTTATATATATATTATATATACATATTTATATATAAGCGAATTGATAGTATGATATAATATATATATCCTCACTACTACCCTTACGGGAAGGCTTCCCATAAGGGTCCCCGAAGGGGTAGGCAGAGGTGTAAAGGTAGTACCCACACACCCATATTCCGCCAGAGATATATTTGCCATATCGCCATCTGTCACATAGCCAACGTGACAGATGGCGAGTCCATCGTCGTTACTCAAGCAAGACTATCCATACGCCTTTGAATTGCGCCTCAGACGTATGCAGGTTTCTTCTCGATGTTTTCCTTCGCCGTAAAGCTCGCGGTGTGACTAATCACTGTACAAGTTCAGAAAAACTCATTGGTATAGTCGGGATTCGAACTTGCGATCTTTGTGCCGCCACCACGGGGTTTATCTTTTAAGATTGTAACGCTGTTTTGTGTTTGTCCTTTTGTACGCAAAAACCTATCAAATTGGGCAAAATTTGGCACAGAAATAAATTATGATAGACATAGGGAATAAATTATTCCTGAAAAAATCTACCCATATATAAATTTTTGCGTGGGGGAAACCGCGAGACATAACTTGTACATCATAAAAATATATAAAGAGAAATTGGTTTAATTAAATGAATGGATAGTTTACAGTTTTGTCAAACTTGATATCAGATGTGGCGTTTCTGCAATGTGACCTATTCTTTGTACCTCAACCTGGGTGTGCGCTTAGTCGTGTTGTTACCCCATACGTGGCGGAAGTTTGTCTGTCACATATGATATGTTGCCATGTAGATCTTGAGTACTAGCTGAATGTCATTAGCTATGGGATTACTTACACAAGCACATTTGTTGTTAAAATAGTTTTTATAGCATGAGTCAAAAGGTTGAAAATGCTATAACTGTCTATATACACTACTAACTAACTAACTAGCTGTAAAGTTCAGTTTTTTTCACGAACCGATGTGTTATTATAACGTTACTATCATAAATGTAATTTTAGTAACGTTGGTTTGTACATATAGTAAGGATAAACTAAGAATGATCGACGTAACAGATATACACTGCGAAAGTGTCTAGATGAAGATAGCAGAAGAAGGCCACATTCCAATTACTTAGATCAAATCCATAGAATGATGGATGGGTAGTCAAGAGCAGGCTACTCGAAACTAGATGCTCTAGTTTCGAGAAGAGACGTCGTGAAGAGATTGATGAATGTGGACGAAGCGAAACAGGTCTGCACGTCATAAAAAAAAACCTACTTTTTTCGTTTCTTCAACGTGATAATATGTTTACATACAATAAGTATGGTGGTGGCTTAAGTAGTCTCTTGCAAAGTGAAGAGAACAAGTTCAACCCTGGAGCAATGAGTTTTCCTGAACTTGAGAACTGTAATCACACCACAATCACAATCACACTGAAGGCTAACATGGCGGCATGTCTGGAGTATTGTGAGATGAGTATATGAATGAGGTTCTTATAATTACTAATTAGTGTAATTGGTTTTTTAACCGTACTAATTATGTATATATAAATAAATAATAAAAATATGCGCTGTCTGTATATGGAAGATATATGAGAAAAAATATGATTGGGAGCTTTATCAACGCAAACAGCACCTAAAACACTGATTGTTAGAATTTTTGTCTGTAAGTTTGTGCACACTAATTTCTGAAACGGCTTATCCGATTGAGATGTAGTTTTCGCTATTATAATGTGGTAAGCGTTACTTAACATATTATATAAAAAAATGTATATCCAATGCTGCCAAGAGTCACTAATCCACGCGGACGAAGTCGCAGGCACAGCTAGTATACCTATAGGTATCTACATACTATGTAATACATGTAATGTACGATGTAATACATCGAACGCAGTGTATATATTACCTTATATTTTACGGAAGGCGAGTATATATTTTCAAAAGCGTATAGATATAAAAACAACCTATATTTTGTAATATTTTCTCGGCAAAGCCGAGACTGGTATTGCTAGCAAGGAGTTAGATTCGCAAAATTATAAATCACAGTATTGTTAATAATTCATGCCGAACAGCTAAAATTATGTGAATCTTATGTAAATACGAATAGAATTTAAATTCGGTTAAATGTTGTTTTTACTCAAGTGCAGGTGGTCCAATGGATGTGTGTCTGTATATCACAGTAAGTACAGCTAGACCCGGAATTCGTAACCCTGCGCACACAGAGCCTGTGTGGCCCTTCCGGTTGGTCTCTGTACAAAGGACTTACGACTACCAACCCAGAATGTCGGTAGACTACTTTATTCGATTTTTATTTTCTTTTAAATGTGAAACAAAGGATACTTTGCACTATCTTAAATTCATTCAAAATGAACTGTGTTGGTCGCGTGGGTCGAGAATTTAGAGCAATGAAAAAGTTGCAAGTTAGAATCTCCAACGTACCAATGAGTTTTTATGTGCAGGGCTAATTACACCACGAGTACTATGAAGGAAAACATCAAAAGTACCTTGCATGTGCGTTGAAGAAAAATGTAGACGTATATGCTTGTGACTTACTTATCATCTGCGATATTAGCACTGACACTGAAATATATCATCGGTGAAAACAGGATGTTCTCGTTACAACTCAGCCTACCTTTTCAGGGATCTTAGTGGGTAGGCGTGAATATATAGGTATCATAGATTTTACCATAAGCTAAGGCTCGTTTTCTTAAATATCTTTTAATAGCTAGCTTCGAGGAGAAACTTGCATATGTTTTATAGGAAATTCAGAGGCTTGTGTTTAGAAGTACTGTACTGTAAATCCTCACGCCTTCCCACAAGGGTCCCCGAAGGGGTAGGCAGAGGTGTATAGGTAATACCCACACACCCACTTTCCGCCAGAGGTATATTAGGTGCCAACGTGACAGATGGCGAGTCCATCGCCGTATAGAAATGCTTGAGACAAACTGTCCAATGGAATGAAAAACCTCATTGGTCCAATGTCAGTTTAGTAACTGTTATCGTGTGAAAAATCAAAATGTAATAATGTTAACTATAAGTAAATAATTATAAAATAACCAATTAAAACTATTAATAATATCAATAACAATATCTTGGCAGGCAGAACAGAGTGTACTTACTATATACATATCTAATCACCTGATAAAGTTCAAAAACAAAAGATTTACGAAAATCGAGTTAGCTCATTATTGAGGTATTGTAATCAAATCCTGGATTAAAGCAAAATAAAATGTTTAATCGTTTTATAACTAAACAAAGTAGATCCAGCTTTACATCAATGGATCCAAGCGAGCTTGTCGCCATCGGTAGGTAGATAAGCCGGAGTTGACACAGGACCGCAAATATGCTTTTGTCTCTACACCACTAACGTGAGCGTTACGTTAATATATTCATGATCAGGGGGCCATCTAATTGTACGAAGTTAAATATTTAGAAATTTCCTAAAACAATGGCGTGTTACTTTGAAAAGATTGTTTTAAGAAGCCTGCATTGGTTTTATGTCGATGTTCTGCGTCACCGTGAAGCGTTTTGGATTATTCGCTCAACTAAAGTTCGCAAAAACGAATGGTATATACAAGATTCGAAGCTGCAGCAATTACGCCACAGGCGACTACTCGAACCACGCGGCATCTACGGCTGTCCCATAATACTGGGTGTACTTAAATTTTCCGCTTTCTAAATACCAATTACACAATAATAAGCTTTCATCTATTTATCTCGAGATTTCGTCAATAAACTGATAAAAAATATAATAAGACT
>JACCPG010005626.1:0-45753 GCA_016069955.1 Drepana arcuata
CTCATTGATACAGTCGGGATTCGAACTTGCAATCTCAGAGACTGATGCATGTGGACGAAGCGAAAGAGGTATGTATGCCTAGAGAGTACTGGCGCTCTACTCTCTGTATATCCCCTGAGGGACTCGGCGTGATGATATTTGACATAGTTATCCTTCTGTTACCTTTGGTGACACTAATATATAAAAATAATGTGGTGTTTTCCTGCAGGTACTGCTCAGTACGCCGCAGCCTGTGTCCGGGGCGGGCATGTCGCGGGCGGGCGGGTAGTGGGCAGGGTGGCGCTGTACGGCCGGCACACGGTGTACGCGGGCGGCGCAACTTACCATGCGCGCGCGCCCGCCGTACCACTCAATGCGAGTAAGTACCTTCAAACATTGTTCGGTTTTGTAATCAAAATCAGAATATTTTATTCAACGTCAGGGACACAGGGAAGGAACACTTTTCATTATATTATAATGAATATTTTCTGCCCCACTTTTCGCCAGTGATATATTAAAGGTGCCAGACATGATAGATAGAACTATACCGTAATTGTTTAATTTTGGATACCAGAGGCGTTAAGAGACAGGCTCACATACATTTATTTGTATCTGTACCTTTTGCATTCTTGAATAATGATTGCATAAACATGTCTCAATAAAGCCTCAGCTTCCTGCAGCAATGTAAAAAATCTAATAATTTAGTTTTTATTTTATATTTGATTGTTGATATTGTTTACGGTTTGTATTGAGAATTTAAAATGCACTTAATATTTTTAGTACGCAATATGGAACAGAATAACGACGACTAAAGGCACATGCCACAGGCTAACATATGTTAAATACCGACCTAATTACGACACGTGCATAGACAAATTGTTCCGAAGCATTGTGTTCAACAATGTGTTTTCCCACAGTGGTCCAGGAATGCGGGATATTGTGCACGTACCTTAAGCTCCCGGGTGATATAAGAGCCGAGTGCGCGCGACAAGTCAAACGGCATAAATCCATATTCTATTATGCGGTGGAGTACAAGCTTTATCTGTACTTAAGTTATTTCGCTGTGATTTTCAAACGGCGCCTTTTGATTTTCACGTATTATATTTCCGACTGTTTTTCTTTTTTTTAATCTTGGTTTTTTTGTGAAGAAGTTTTGAGGTTATATCGGAAATATTTCACTGCTTAAATTCAACTGTATTTATTACACAGTTTGTTATAGTATATGTTGTAGAGAGTGCTATCAATTGCATACTATTCTATTTATACTTTCATGTTTATTGGAGTTTTGTTATCAAATCGGTCGAACGCTCAGGCACGGGAACGTCAAGAGTACTCGAAACCGACGAGCAGCGTGATGATATGTATGTTATGGATACGGGTTAGCATAGAAAATAGAGCACAGTAGACAAATAGACCTTCTGTCGCTTGATCCTCATTCATCACTCTCTATACATTATTTTGTATTACTAGTTCAGAAGCATTTGCATTATATACCTCTATTAATGATTTTCCTTTCCACGCCTATCCACAAGAGTCCCCGAAGAGGTAGGCAGAGATCTGTCTATCCTTAGTTGTCATCATGACAAATTGAAGAGCTGGGCTCTTGTCGGCATCTCTGATCCAAGTTCTCTCATTTGCCTCTGTTTTTCTTGTCTCTATATGTTTTTAAGAGCTTTGCTACAAAATGCAATGATGTGTCAAATTAGACTGAAATTTCCTTACAACGCGCCCGATGGAGTATTCCTGAATGTTTCCAAGTGAATAACTGACGGATGTGTCGAGTGAAATGTCGATGGAATGCTAATAAATGTGTCAAGTAAAAATGTCTGTAATTCAGCATTGTGTCACAAAGAGGACCGTAACACGAACGCTATATTTGGTCATGTTACATTTGTGTGTTAGAGGCGGAAGAGTTTGTTAGCTCATCTACGAGAATTAAGCAATAGGATAAGAAAATAAAGAATAGACAGAGAGTTCTCTGCCAACTTCGAAATATGAATAATAATAATATAATATATCCTCACGCCTTCCCACAAGGGTCCCCGAAGGGGTAGGCAGAGGTGTATAGGTAATACCCACACACCCACTTTCCGCCAGAGGTATATTAGGTGCCAACGTGATACATGGCGAGTCCATCGCCGTTACTCAAGCACGACTATACATACGCCTTTGAATTTCTTCTCAGTCGTATTAAGGTTTCTTCTCGATGTTTTCCTTCACCGTAAAGCTCGTACTAATCACTGTACTTAAGTACAGAAAAGCTCATTGGTACAATCGCGATTCGAACTTGCGATCTTTGTGTCGCAGGCTACAGCTCAAACCACGCGGCCACCACGGCTCTAATATGAAATAGCGATAAATGAAACAAATTATATAATAAATATAATATGGAAACCAAGAAATGTATCGCATATATAGTAGTTTTTATATATATATGTATACATATACACACATATCCATAACTATACGTCGAGTCTCTCACAAGATAGGCAGAGAGAGTAGAGCATTTTCTACCAGTTCTCTCTAGACTTAAAAATAATTTCCACTTCATCCACATTCCTCAGTGTCTTCATCGTTAAGTTCGGTACTCCACTCCATCCAACACCAAACCAGAATAGTTGGCTTAAAGCTATAAGATTAATAGGCAAATTTAACGTCCAGTCATACTTGCCAGATATCCCTGACCTTTAAATGGCCTACGTATTAACTACAACGAATAATCCTAATATACCTCATAGAACCGACATCAATCAAACGTAAAACGCTTTTCAAGCTGGCATAAAGGCGTAAGTAAAAAAGTAAGAAATAAGTAAAAGTCTGTGCCTATTCTCTCCACATCGAAAAAGAAGGGCGACCGCCGTCAAATAGGCCTTTGAAGCATTGATACACTAGATACAATCATAAATCAAACTAATCTACCTCGCGTTAAAAACATTAACCACGGCATCCAAAATAGAACCTTAATATTTCTGCAGTAGCGATGAAATTACAACGGCTAGAGATATTTTTACATGCCCACATCGAAGTGACCAAATATTTTTCTTGTCTTTCCACGATGTTGGCTGGAAAAAATAGGCCAAGCTTTTTTACGTCTATTTTGTTTTCGTACGCTTTTGTGGGAATTGAAACTTTGATATCCGTGGCTTAGAGTTTATTGTCGATTGATAGCGGCTGTCTTGAGATGTGATGGCATGATCTTCATTCTGTGTTCCAGTTTCATATATCTTTCGTTAGTTTAATAGCCGTGGTGGCCGAGTGGTTCGAGCAGTTGCCTGCGACGCAAAGGTCGCAAGTTCGAATCCCGACTGTACCGATGAGTTTTCCTGAACTTAAGTACAGTGATTAGTCACACCATAAGCTTTACGGTGAAGGAAAGCATCAATAGGAAACCTGCAAACGTCTGAGAACAAAATTAAAAGCAATCGCCATTTTCATGTTTGCACTTAAAATATATCTCTGGCAGATAGTGGCTTGTGCGGTACATCTCTGCTTACCCTTTCGGTGACCCTTGTGGAAAGACGTGAAGATATATATATATATATATATATATATTAATAATTATAAACTTAATAATATCCAATGGTGGCAATGCTGCTAGTCTTCTTGGCACGTTGCCTCGGGATACCGATTTGGGACAAATATTTTATCTGTAAGTAGTTAGTTTGAACTGTTCTTTGTAAATATTATTAATTGTTGTTATTGTAAATAAAGAACGTAGATAATTATGTATATATTTAGATATCTACCCATAATATCCCAAATCGAAGTCGCGCGGAAGGGTTCCAATAATTCTTACGTTGATGGCCATAAAAACCCTCTTGACACTGGCGGCCTTAAAAAGTTTCCTCAAGAGCTTATACCTAATAATTAAGAGCATCTAATCCCAGTTCTTCAGTCGCCTCGTACCTTTTTCGCCACGAAAGCAGTAGCTGCAGGAATTATCACATACACTTTTAAAGTGGGATCTGTCTCCAAAGCTGACATTTATAACGATATATCCTGATGCGATCTCTTTCAAGTTGCCGCCTATTGAGCATCACCCAAGTGAGATGAGCATCATGCCTAAAGTGCGTGTATCGACCACGTACTACTGCGAATATCTATGCCAGTGGGCCTCTCATTGTAAAAGATATTCTACTGTTAGGCTATAGTGCAAACAAGTATTTAGGCTAGACACCAGTGTTGCCAGTGAAATTGGGCGTAAGGGAATAATTAAGTAATATTATTCCGAGATGAGGCGCCGTATACAGGGTGACCAAGCAAAAATATAACGTTATGTTTAATACGCCTTATATCTTCAAGGCTGACTTCAATACACAATATTATATTTTTTTATTACCCTTTGCTTCATTACAATGAATCGGTTCTTTTTTTTTTAAATAATATAATATATCCTCACGCCTTCCCACAAGGGTCCCCGAAGGGGTGGGCAGAGGTGTATAGGTAATGCCCACACACCTACTTTCCGCCAGAGGTATATTAGGTGCCAACGTGACAGATGGCGAGTCCATCGCCGTTTCTCCAGCACGACTATACATACGCCTTTGAATTTCTTCTCAGACGTATGCAGGTTTCCTCTCGATGTTTTCCTTCACCTATAAGCTCGTGGTGTGACTAATCACTGTACTTAAGTGCAGAAAAACTCATTGGTACAGTCGGGATTCGAACTTGCGACCTTTGCGTCGCAGGCAACTGCTCGAACCACTCGGCCACCACGGCTTTTTGGCACGGCACGGAAAAAAAATTGATACTTACAATACATATTGCTACACATACATATTACATACATATTATATATAACCACACACCGACTTATACAAGTACCTTGAAATCTAAAGTATCGTATTTATAATTTGAACGAACATTTAATGAATGATGGTATGAATAAGTTTATACTTTACTAAATTTTGATCATCCTATGCATATAACTCCTTCTACCACTGCACCTCTCCGCACTGAAATACCCCATATCTTGTAACTAAAAAAGTCGGACTCCGCGCGTTTCAAAGGAGTTTCTTTTCGCGAACGCTCAGGCTTTGGAAGGAACTCCTCGTTGAGGTTTTCCCCATAGGGTTCAAGTATGCAGTTCTTCTAGACGGGTACAAAGCGATTCCTGTATGGTCTTCAATATCCTTGATGTTGTAAATCCCAACTTGCGTGCACACCCCTGGTGTTGCCTCCATGGATGGTGGTAACCGCTTACCATCAGACAGACCGCATGCTTGTTCAGAATATTAGTGGTATAAAAAAATTTGCACACCCTGTACACCTGCATAATTTGTTCCTGGACTTAGTTGCCCGGAAAGGGACGTAGGCACGAGCGACCGAAGTGCTAGACTTGTAGCATTTCCTACGGCACATTCGACATTTAACTCTAGAGCATCGTTAGCTATTATTAAGGTACATTTTCGAGTCCTCCGTGCACACTAAGGTACCCTTAAGAGTTCCATTTAGTATTGTCGCAAGGAATATATTACAATATAATTGGATTTCATATATTTCTATTCTAGAGCAAGTGAATAAATTTGTATATCTAGGAAGCATGTTCACAGGAGATGGAACGTATGAAAAATATATTGAAAGAAGGATACCTGCCAGAAATAAAGTATATGGGGCCATGTCGGCCTTGATGGGCAGCAAAAGTCTCAGCTTTTGCAGCAGTTGCTGTCCACAATGCGATATTGGTGCCTACTTTATTGTATGGCAGCGAATCCTTGGTATGTCATGAAGTATGAAAATAGCTTGAATGCAGTTGACAGGCGATCTCTTCGAAAAATGTGCGATCTTAGACCGAATACGCAATTAAGAGATTCGCAAATCAACTGGCGTGAATGAGGCCGTGATTGTAAAGATGAAGAAAGGCATGTTACGTTGGTTTGGACAAATAGAAAGGATGAGTGAACAAAGATTGACGAAACAGATATACAAAGCGAAAATGTGTGCAAGAAGAGGCAGGAAGACCACATTCCAACTACCTGGATTAAATCGATCGGACGCTCAAGGACGGGAACTTCAAGAGTTGTCAAAACAAACGAGCATGTATGAAGAGACTGATGGATGTGCACGAAGCGAGAGAGTATGCAAGTTTAGACAGAAAGAAGTGAGAGACTCCTCGAATGAAACCGAGGAGTATAGTTAACCTTACAATTATTGCATTGAATGTCAATGCTGCTCGCGTCGCGGGTTTGAACCTTAATGACTTACACATGATTTCTACAAACTCTACCCAAATTTTACCCCAGAAAGATAAAACTTCCTTAGCAACACCCTCTTTTTGCAGTAGATAATTGTAAGTGCCAACGTGACCAATGCCAAGACAAATGCTGTCTCTCAAGCACCATACATACTTCTATGAATTTCTTCTAAAGGTTGAGGTTGTATAATACATAGGTACCGGAATATATATTCAGCGAAAAGAAAGTGCTGTTACATCTCTGCTACCTGTTCAAGGACTGTGGGAAGGCGTGCCGATGTACTGCCAACACAGTAATCTCCAGTCAGCTACCCTGTAGCATTGCTATCTGTCTTTCCTTCCTTTTATAAGGTAGACTGCCCCAGTCAAGCAGGTCCCATTTTGAACGAGAACTCCCGTGGATCTCTCTCTGAACATTTTGATGTAAAAATCATATCTGTTAATAACACGATGCATATGCAAATGACTTCTCTAACTAGATAGAAAGCTTGAAGCTCACACTACAAGAATTTTGCACGTTGGTAGGGAGTTAGTCCAAAAGGTCGTTAGTCGAACGCGTCGAGGCGTGATAATTGAATTACACGGCCACCTCGTCGTGTGGCAGTTATGCAATGTACGTGCACGCGACTGTAGTCCTTATTGTATTACGACCTTGGTAGATTTCCTGGATAGGTTTCATATAAGTAATTTTAAAATGACTGACAGACAAAGACAATTTACCATTCCCAGCATCATATTTACAGTAGCCGTGGTGTCCGAAGTTGTTCGACTAATTGCCTGCGAGTGGGTGTATGGGTCCTACCTAAACACCTCTGCCTACCCCTTCGGGACCCATGTGGGAAGGCGTGAGGATAATTGACTGATAGTGATAAGAAATTAATTTCATGTATTTCTTACATATTTTCTAGTCTCCCCACAAGGGACCCCGAAGGGGTTAGCAAAGGTATGTAGGCAGTACCCACATACCCATTTTTCGGCGGTGATATTTTTTAGGTGCCAACGTGGCAGGTGGATAGTCCATCGCCATTACTCTGACACGACTATAATTTATATACCTCTTTGAATTTATTTTCTAAAGTATGCAGGTCTCCTCTAGATGTTTTCCTATACCGTAAAGCTCGAGGTGTGATTAATTACTGTAATTAAGTTCAGAAAACTAAACGGTACAGTCGAGATTCGAACTTGCAATCTCTACGATGCAGGCGGACCCTCAAACCACTCGGCAAGCACGGCTCTTTGCATTCCTTGGATTATTAATAATACGACTGTCACGACAATGCATTGTAATACTTACTTTTGCTTGCAAATGAACTGATTGATTGAAAAAAAATATAGAATAAATAAAACCTTGAATGAATGCTATCAAATTGATGTCAAACTCGACAGGCATTAAAATAAACTTAATAATTTTACGTTGACTTCGCTTTCTTAAGCTTCGGTAGTTCTTTCCTATTTATTACATACTAAATCGAAAAACTAAAAAAGTTGGATCAATTATGAGTTTATTTCTAAGATTGTGATTAAACAGTTTCATTTCAATATCTATATAATCTACAGAAAAATAATGCGTTAAATTGTAAACAGTGTGTTACGGTTCACAATCTATCGACAGTTTACAATCTCGCGAGGTGTGGATTATAATCTAACGGAGTTTACAATTTTACTGTGACATTTATATCTACACGTTTCTCATAAGGGTAGGGAAGGGGTAAGTTAAAAAAAAGATTCAACATAGAAATCTCACGTATATAATTGAGATGAAAAATCGTAATGGTAAAACAACAGTTATTTAATAACAAAGGTAGCGCGTTCGATTTATATTGTAATACAAAAATAATATTATTTAGTATATCTGCAACCCGGTCACGTCTCATATAGAGTTGGCCTGAGATGTTCCCTAATATCTCTTGGAGCGGCTGAGGTGGTACAGTTTTCATAAAATATAATTCGTCTAACTTTTTAATAATGAAAAATTACAAATAAGATGTTTTAAAAGAACTCTTTTTTTTCTCCTCCTTTAATGGGGATAGACGGAAACGAAACTGCGCTGGCGAGCATGTATGCAAAGTCTGGTGAATGAGGATAACGCGAAAGAAGTTTTCGCGAAGATTCGGCGTGAACTAGTGCTCTACTCTCTCTGCCTACCCAGCGAGGGACTCGGCGTGATGCCGAACACATACCAATGAGTTTTTCTGAACTTAAGTTCAGTGATTAGTCACACTACGAGCTTTAGGTATGGTAAAGAAAAACACCAGAGGAAGGAATATATGATTCAGTGGTTGAACTTTTTTTTTTTTTTTTTTTTTTTTTTTTTTTATACCACTTGGGTGGCAATCAAGCCACCCAACTGAACTTACAAATAGTAATCAAAAGACCTGTGCTCTTGTCGGCGTCTTGATGCAGTACCTTCCAATTGCTCTGGTCGAGCGTAATCTCTCTGACTTCCCTATACGTCGAGAGTGAAACTTTTTCCTTGATCTTTCTCATGAATGATCTTTGTCTTCTCTTCTGCACTTTACTTCGACCTTTCGTTTTAAGGTATTTTTAAAGATAAATAATTTCACCTATTCTCGACTTTAGCAGAACTCTTGCCTCGTACTTTGAGCATATCTTCGTGTGATTTGTGTGATGTGAGATGAGATGTGACCCTTTTGTGTATTTTCTCCATCCTTCTCCAACACTACAAATTTACAAATCAACTAACAGACTAAAATTAACAATAAGTTTGTCTACATCTTGAGAAGTTCTAATATCGACAAAACTAGCGTTACCCCTAGTTTTACGTTCATTTTATTGCACCGAAGTCTACGAATCTCGTACTTATGTTAATAAAGCACATAACTCTATTTTTATCACGTCTCTGGTACAAAGGCGATGGGTGCTTTGGTATTAACGGCAAAACCTTCGACCATTTAAACTCCAGAGATAGTGACTCATGAACGACCATATTTGAGAGAACACATTGTCTAAAGTATTCACTGCGCTATTCGAATTACGTTATACTGCAATAGCTTGTATTGCAATAGAAATGGCAAATACCTAGTACGAGATACGCTGGGTGGAAAATCCTTTCAGTAGGTAATTACTTTTTTAGTTTCCATGCACCTTGTGATGATACGCCAATGCAAGCGTTCATATGCGGCGGTAACTGCTTACCATCAGGCGGACCGCAGCCATTTTTTATTTTTTTTATACTACAAGAGTGGCAAACAAGCATACGGCTCACCTAATGGAAAACGGTAACCGCAGCCTATTTATGCTTACAATACCGAAACAACTTGCGCGTTGCCACCCTTTGTTCGGAGAGTTATACTGTGTTGGCAGCATAATGGGACTAATCCCTCTGCTGCCAACACAATTGCCACCTAAGTGGTAAAAAACATAAAAAAATTTAATGAGTAATGAGGACGACAGTGCTATAATGTATAAATAAAAAAAATACATACATAGATATCATCACGCCAAGTCCCCAGCGGGGTAGGCAGAGAATATAGAGCGCCAGTTCTCTCTAGACTTACATACCTCTTTCGCTTCGTCCACATTCATCATATATGCTCGTCGGTTTCGAGTACTCTTAACGTTCCCGTAAAAATAAAAAAAATATTTGCTTAATTTATATACGAACTGACTCATGTATTTTAGTGTTGTTATTCGGTGGTCGTATCGATATAATGTTTATGTGTCCTAGAATAATAATAATATATATACATATGTATTGCGGAGCTTAGTTGATAATGTGGAACAAAACTTTTGCTCGACTTTCAATCCAATAAAATATATTAACAGTGTGCGTAGTTGCATACATACATTATTAAAGGGAAAATACTATATCATGGTTATGCTGATTATACTAGTAACGCCATCTATACGTGCTATTTGCAATAATAGCAATCCCCGCGCTTCTTTACCGACAGAGTTGGTCTGCGCATGTGTAGTGTTTCGAGGCCACGGTCACAACACAACTACATTCACCTTTGCTTCGATGACGTACAGCGCACACAACGGCGCGCTTGCACGACTGTCAAACGTCTCGGCGCTCTTGTCATGTTTATGTCTGATATTTATTGTGAATAAGTGTTTAGTGTTTGAACAAGTTTAGAAAACGTAAGTACAAACTTTTATTAATATGGAATAGATATATCTTCGTCTATTTAAACTGGTTGCATTCTAAAAGTGAGTGTCTGTATTAACAGCAGTCGTCATTGCGCATGTGTTAGATTTTACTTGGTATCTGTGAATAGGTTTTAGGTTATTGTTAAATGGTTCGATTAATAATTAGTTCGCTTATATTTGTAAATATTTTAAGCATTTTTACGTCAAGTTTTTTTTACCGGCTTGAATACCACAGATTAGGCTAATCTTTCGACGTATGTTTTTCATGTTATTACTTATAGGTCATTGCCACATTTTTTTTTTAGTGTAATGTGGGCTATATATTTTTTATTTAGTTTAAAATGCTTATCAAAGTATTTATTTAGTAAGATAAATTCGCCGTATTATGTATCATCCGATATGGTCTAGTGGCTAGGATACCTGGCTCTCACCCAGGAGGCTCGGGTTCGATTCCCGGTATCGGAATTTTTTTTTAACATTTTTTTTTATTTTTCAGATTCAAGATGAACGTCAAAGCTATATTGGGTATTACTATGGTATTTGTTGGGTGTTGTTCCAACGTTGTGTTTTTGGAATATGTCGTGAAAGAAGATCCAGGGGCGGGCAATTTGGCGACATTTCTACAATTCCTATTCATAGCTGTAATGGGCTTCTGTACCGTCGGAAAGTTTGGAACGGCTAAAAGAAACATTCCCTTCAAACAATACCTACTACTAGTCGGGTTTTTCTGGACTAGCAGTGTTGCCAACAACTACGCCTTTGACTTCAACATATCTATGCCTTTGCACATGATATTCAGAGCTGGTTCCCTAATGGCGAACATGGCCATGGGTGTGTGGATATTGAAGAAAAGATACGCACCGTTGAAATACCTAGCCATATTCATGATATCAGCCGGAATAGCTATATGCACGATACAATCAAGTGGAGATGTCAAGGCTCCCAGGGAAAGGCATGAAGATGCGGCCGAAGAGGAGAGATTGAAATTCATAGACTGGCTGTGGTGGTGCCTAGGCATTGCTATACTGACCTTCGCGCTATTCGTCTCAGCAAGAATGGGGATCTTCCAGGAATCCCTTTACTCCAAACATGGGAAACATCCCTGGGAAGCGCTGTACTATACTCATCTGCTACCCTTAGTTTTTTGGTTACCAACGACGTCCAATCTTCTCGGTCACATTAAGCTAGCGACGGAAACTCCGGTGGTAGAAGTGTTAGGACTTGCTCTGCCGAGACAAGTTCTATGGCTGATCTTGTACGTTATGACCCAAGGTCTATGCATCAGTGCGGTGTACGTTTTAACCACTGAGTGCGCGTCCTTGACCGTCACTCTAACAGTCACTCTAAGGAAATTTGTGTCACTCCTTTTCTCGATACTGTACTTTAGGAATCCATTCACAGTAGGCCATTGGATTGGCACTCTGCTAGTGTTCATAGGAACGATGATTTTCACGGAGCTATTGCAAAAGTCCGTCGCGTTCTTAATGCCAAAGAAAGATGTCAAGAAAGTACAATAAGACTTTATAAAAAGTTAAGATGATATGTGTGATAGAACAAATTTGTTAATGACATTATGAGATTAATTGATAATTCGACTCAAATTGTATTTGCATAGAATCTATGACGTGACCCTAAAACGTGAGAACGAGGTTTGAAGCTGTGCCATAAATTTAAGCATTATTTGTTTCTCTTATTCTACATCACAAGTTAACTGACGGGAAAAAGTTTTAAACTCCTTAATATTTTAAGATAAAAATGGCATTTGTTCTCCAATCGCCTTTAGCCTCATTGACAACCGCTTGGTGCTTAGTTAGATAAAGTTAACTCAACCTAAAGTCATTGAACCCAGTAGGTGCCGCGTTGTTAACTAAAGTATCCATCGATTTGATAATTAGACACGTGATAGTAGTATGTATTCTTGTTTTGTTATCTTACACAATATTGTCATTTCCGTTCTTATACATTTCTCATGTTTTTCATTAAGTCTCGTTAATTAATTTTATTTATCTTTACTTTTATATATGAATTAGTTTTAAAGTTTTAGCAGCCTTCTTTGTAAGTAGGTAATTTTTTATTCTTTCATCTAATGCACATTTGAACTACGCACGGTTGTGGCATATACTGGCAAGCGTCTAGAAATTATAGCATACATACTAATTAGGCTCATTAGTTCATTTTACAGTTCCCTTGGTAAGTTTTTTGGTAGGTTTACTTGATCTATGGTTTATATTTTAAATTTCAAAGCTATATTAAACTTTAGGATTTCAAAACAGCAGGAGGCCAATTTGGATGTTTTTTTTATCACGGGCTTATTTTCATATAAATTTAGACGTTTTTCCTTTGAAAGAGGTTTACTCCGAAATGGTTTCACTAAAATTTCGTAAAGATTTGGTGATGATTTTCGGTGATAGGCAAGGAAACTCAAGTGAACCGCGGTTGCTGCTTTCGCATGCCTATTTAATGCATTGTTAACGTCATTAAATAACATAGCATCATTCTTATACCCCCACATGGGATGCGTAGATTTCTGTCATATCTATACGTATATAATAGCTGCGCCCCGCGGTTTCACCAGCAAAATTTAATATGGATTTATTTTGGGACAAAAAACATCCTATGTTGGCCAAAATCTATCTCCGTGAAAATTTCATTAAATTCCGTTCAACGGCTCTAGCGTGATTTGAGCAACAAGCATCAATACATATTCCTATCTATACATACTCGCAAACTTTGCATTTATAATATTTGTAGGATATATATACATATATATTTTACAAACTTTATTTCCCAACAGTTACTTAAAATCCGTTGCAAATTAACTGTGCATCATCATTGTTTATGATTTGTCCAAATACGTCATTCACGTCAGCGAGCTCTATCATTTCAGCCGTATATAAATTCAAGTCATGCCCATTCAGTTGTTAGCCACTTATCAAACGGAGGCGTAATGACAGAACTAAAAATACGCAAGTCATCATTTATCTACAATATTTCCGTCTAGGTCGCGTTGATCAATTCGAAGCTTAAAAAAATCAAGGCTAAGTTTTAATACTTCTTAACGGAACAAGATAGGTAGGTGTGATTATTAAGTTGGCCGTCAAATCTAAGTAAATTGATATAGATATCATCAATCCGTATCAATGAAATATGTAATTGGATAATTGAATGGAATAGTTATTATTTCTCATATTGATGTTGATTTTGATAAGCAGATGTCTTGGTTGGAAAGGAAACAAATTTTTTTACACCTTCCCACGAGGGTCAAAACAGAGGTGTGTAGTAACACTTTTTTCATAGTGAATCCGTCGTGGTTTCTGAAGCACAGCTGTATGTACATAGGTCTTTGCATTTCTATTTAAACGTATGAATGTTTCCCCTCGATGTTTACCTACATCGGATTGTTAATGGTGTGATTGAACATTACATAAGTCCATATCATATATATCTTGAACATTACATACTGTTTTTTTTTTGTAGTTTGAAGTTGGGTATGGCAGAAGAAGCATGAAAGCCGAATAAATGCAGTTGAGATGAGAGCGTTAAGAAGTATGATAGGAGTTAAACTGAGTGACAGGATAAGAAATTGTGAGATAAGGAAACGTTGTAGTCTGAAAGAAGATGTAGTGACAAAAATTGAGAAAGGTATGCTGAGATGGTTTGAAGAACGATTGACGAAAAAAGTGTATAAGGCGATTGTGAATGAAAGTGTTGGAAGGGGTAGACCTAGACGACGTTTCTAGACCAAATTAGGGACGTCTTGAAAAAGGTCAGGTCAAGAGTACCCTAAACCGAAGAACATGTATGAAGAGAATAATGAAAGTGGACGAAGCGAAAGAAGTATGTAAGGATCTTAGCAAGTGGAAAGAAGTGGTCTCTGCCTACCCCTACGGGAAAGAGGCGTGATTATATGTATGTATGTATGTATTACATAGTATATCTTAGAGTGTTTATTGTTTGTTGACTATAGAAATTATCGACCATAATTTCTAACTAAAATGTTTTAGCAATAAAAAATTATTAATAATACTTTAAAAACCAGTAGTCGAACTAACTATAGATAAAAAAGTATCAATGCTATTTTATATATTGTGTGAGTGGTTACATTATGGGTACATTTAAAAACACTGGTAATACCGGAATGGTTTAAGGTTAGTTCGCATTTATTTACTTAAAGTTTATTATGACATTGTTAATTTGTGAAATTAGCTACATTTAGAAATAATGTGTGTACTATTTATTATATGTGTTTCAAATTATAAGAAAGTGAAATCAGTAGACCTAAAAATAAAATGCGCAATTTTTTTTTCAACTAATAGCTTTTTCCTAAAATAGATAATGGCTTTTACACCATCCCACATGTTGACAATCTCGTGAGCCAACCCCATTATTATAATAATTATTTATAAATTATTACAATAATATTAAATGAGATAAATTGATGTTTTTTACACCCTGTCTTCTGTATTTGTGATAGCAGCTTTTTAATCGCTCAAGCCTAATTTTAAGTCATGTATTAATTTTATTAATTAAATGTCACCTGCTGTATGTTTAAACCATCTTTTTATGAATACAACATGGCAATTAAGTTCAGTATAATATAAATGTTGCCATAAAAAGACGGTAATTGGATATTTCACATTGTAACTTTGATGCTAAACTTGTTAATTTAATTATATTTTTACACAAAAATATGATTTATTTCATTTGAAACGATACATTTAATGTCGTGGTGGCCGAGTGGTTCGAGTAGTTGCCTGCGACACAAAGATCGCAAGTTCCAATCCCGACTGTATCAATGAGTTTTTCTGAACTTAAGTGCAGTGATTAGTCACACCACGAGCTTTACGGTGAAGGAAAACATCGAGAGGAAACCTACATACGTCTGAGAAGCCATTCAAAGGCGTATAAATAGTGGTGATTGAGTAACGGCGATGGATTCGCCATCTATCATCTCTGGCGGAAAGTGGGTGTTTGTGTCCTACCTATACACCTTTGCCTACCCCTTCGGGGACCCTTGTGGGAAGGCGTGAGGATATATATTTTTGTATATTATAATTATTATAAAATAACTGCCGCTTGGGTGGGAAAAAAAATCTTAAAATACGATTGCAGCGCCACCTATCAAGTTACTATAATCCGATTGTGAATCTAAATCATTTTCGAATGCACTTTAACAAAAACACAAATACATAATATTAAGTTTTTTTTTGTTTTTGGCGTTTTGTATTTAGACCTATTTGTAGAGTTGGATGAAATAAATCGAAATTGCCGTATTAGTTATTGAAAGAATAAAAGCGCCTGATTTCTTTAAATAGTTTATTTATTCCTGCCATGTCGTGCTATTTAATTCGACGTATACGAATAGTAGGCAGAACACTACTAATACAGGCTGTAGCATAATCTTACTTTGTGGGCAATTTACTTAATACGAGAAGAGAAATCCGAGTTCCTAACAATTATATTATAAGATGCTCATGTTTAATCCTGCAATCTGCTACAGAGGATATACACAGACACACACATGCATATCATGACGCCGAGCCCCTAACGGGATACGCAGATAGTGCGCTGTCCTGACAGGCGTTTTCTTCAAGATATTGCTTATCAGTATGATTTGTATGTTAATAGCAATACAATCAACCGTGAAAATACCGTGGACCAATAGTAATCATGTACACCTTATCGACGTTATCGCTGCCCGATATCTGGGGACGGATTGCATCATAATGCGAGCTTAATTCTACGAGTACTAATAATAATAAAATAATATATCCTCACTACCCGAAGGGGTAGGCAGAGGTGTATGGGTAATACCCACACACCCACTTTCCTTCCACTAATGTCTGAGTATTGTCGGTACACACTGATTACCTATGAGTGTACACGGACACTACAATTAATAGAGTTGGGTCATACTCTCCGCATCCCGCGACCCCATCGACTAGAAATTGGCGGGGCGCGTCTTCGTGGATGGCATTATCTATAGTACAAAGGATGGTTTGAATCTTCTGTTGCAATTCTGCTGGTTTATTTATTCTACTTTCCACACAACCACCGCTAAAGATATAATTTAATCAAGGAAAAAAAAACATTATTGTCAAAAAATTGGTTGATAGCCAACTCTTGTAAATTACAGTATTTATGCGAAAGATGGCGCTGCTTAAGCCAGCGCGCGTGCACCTAACCGCGAAACACTGCACAAAATCGCGCGACCGCACGTAAATATTCCCAGTATTCCTACAGTGTTTGGCAAAAAAAGAAACCAAAGTAAGGAAATAAATTTTAACAACCCTTGACTAGATAAAAGCTTAAAAATGTCTCACACGTTGCCCGCTAACCACGATCCGGCGCAAAATTAGTGGGCGCTCGAGCAAAAGCTTGCCTTGCGAATTTCCTACCGCCTCCACCCCTGCCGACTTAAAATGCCTCTCCATTACAATAAAACAAGCAAAAATAAACTCAACTACACGTACATAAGAATTGAGGCCAGTTTATTGAGGCGATGCCGAAATTTGCAGTCTCTAAAGCGGACGGCGACGGAATTTCAACAAGTTGGACCATTGCTTCGGGTTGCAAACATGGGGATGCGCCTTGTTTGCCCTTATTGTTTTGTATATAAGGTTTATTTTTGCGTAGCTGTTTGCGATGCAGCACGTGAGTTGCAGTGCAGAAATTCATGACGAATGCTGCCAAAACTGGGCAGTTTTTCACATCGTATGCTTGGTTTATTGTTTTGTTCAGTTTTACTGCCTACGGGCATTAGATCCCTCAGTTTATTTGACTTTAGAGATTGCAGATTATGTCGTAATGCTTTATGGTGATGTCGCTAGGACCTGTTTACTACCGTGGTGGCTAAGTAGATTAAGTAGTCGCCTGCATAGTCAAGATAATAGGTTCAAACTTATGTATGTAGTTGACTTGGATTTCGTGACAGATGGCATCGCCGTTACTCAAGCAGGTCTTTGAATTTCTCCTCAGACGTATGAAGGTTTCTTCGATGTTTTCCTTCACTGTTAAAGCTCGTGGTGTGACTAATCACTGTACTTAAGTTCAGAAAATTAATTGGTACATTCAGGATCCGGGATTCGAACGGGAGTCTTTGTGTTGCAGGCAACTACTCAAATCACTCGGCCACAACGGCCCGGATACATACATACATATCATCACACCGAGTCTCTAACGGGGTAGGCAGAGAGCATAAAGCGCCAGTTCTCTTTAGACTTACATACCTCTTTCGCTTCGTCCACATTCATCAGTCTCTTCATACAATTCTCAATATATGACTGTATTATCTACTTCTACAATATCTTAAAGCTTAAGTTAAGAACAGGTACATAGTTGTTCTTCTTAAGATCTCCTTTATTCTACGATCTTCTTAAGACCTCTTCTCTTCTTGCGCAAGAATAGTTGTATGTAGTTTGCCACTTGCTAATACATAGCAATAGCCCAATACCAGTTCACGATCAATTAAGTGCATCTCAAATAGTGTTAATACAGGTGTGGTATATAAGGAATGTCCTAAGCACTGGGCCGAGTAATTTATGGACTATTACTCCTGTTGCGGTCCGACACGGAACGATTCGAAGCATGCACCTAAGTCCTGTCCACTAATAGCTTGGTTATATTGTTTGAGGAAAGTCTTAACATAGTCTAGAGATATGAACTCGACCGAACAAGCAACTTATAATAGACATATATATTTTATATATATATCCTCACGCCTTCCCACAAGGGTCCCCGAAGGGGTAGGCAGAGATGTATAGGTAATACCCACACACCCACACACCCACTTTCCGCCAGAGGTGTATTAGGTGCCAACGTGACAGATGGCGAGTCCATCGCCGTTACTCGAGCACGACTATACATACGCCTCTGAATTACTTCTCAGACGTATGCAGGTTTCCTCTCGATGTTTTCCTTCACCGCAAAGCTCGTGGTGTGACTAATCACTGTACTTAAGTTTAGAAAAACTCATTGGTACAGTCAGGATTCGAACTTGCGACCTTTGCGTCGCAGGCAACTGCTCGAACCACTCGGCCACCACGGCTCTTAACTTTATTATTATTTGCGAAATAAATCTTAACCTTATTTTTTCACTTACTAAAAGGCCCGTGTTTGCCCTTTTATTAATTTCAACATGTAAAAAAAGCATAATTAATATCTAGCCTCCTTGCAGAAAATATATAGTAAATCATTTATCTGTATTCCATTTTATGTTTGACTGCAACGTAAGCTGGCCGTTTATAATTTTTGAATACGGAATAGAGCTACCGCACGACTCTCTCTTCTTTTGTTTTTAATTTGAGATCAAACTTTCAAATGTTTATTTGTTATGTGTTATTGAGTTGTAAGTTTGTACCCGTGTGACCGTCTGTAAACTTGGCAAATAATATTGTATATCTGATCTGTTAAAAGTTATTCACACCATGGTTTAACAGTGGAGGAAAATACCGAGAGCATACGTTAGAGTTAAAATTCAAAGACGTACGGACTCGTCATCTGTCACCTAAAACATGGCTCCGGTGAAAAGTACACGTGTGGGTACACACCTCTGCCTACCCCTATGTAAAAAAAAGATCTAGTAAACGTAGTTATACTAAAACCTAACTTTCGTTAATATATTTAGACTATATATTTTCGGGAATAAATTTAATTTGACCAGGTACCCATTTAGGTCAAATATTTTATCTGTAAGTATTTAGTTAGTTAATACAGCGGTCTTCTTTAAATACAGTTATTTGTTGTTATTGTAAACAAAGGTGATAACCTATTTGACCATATATTTGTCTTGTTATAGATGGCGAGCCCATCAAACTGCCAGAGAACTTGGAGAGTCTGCCCCGTGCTGAGCACTTCGCGGCGCAGAGGCACAGATGGAACACCAACGAGGTATGCTTAATCTAGTAAAAACCCATCAGCAGTTAGCAGATACCCAGTTCCTGAACGTCGTATAGTTAAGTCAGCGCGGGACTTAAGAAAATTCTATCATGGGACTCTTGTATTAAGTACCTAATCGAGATCGCCTTATAAAAAAAAGAGAAACCGATAAATATAATAACTAGCGGTCCGTCCTGGCTTCGCACGGGTGGACATGAGATTTTTTTTATATAAGAAAATATAGCCATGTCACTCAAGCTGAATGTAGCTTTCCAATGGTGAAAGAATTTTTCAAATCGGTCCAGTAATTTCGGAGCCTATTCAATACAAACAAACTTACATCAACATACTTTTTAAGAGAGGTAGGGTATAACGGATTCTCCGTTCGAATTTGGAGCTGCCTGACTGGGGCAGGACCTCCACCTTATAGAAGTCCGTAGCCAAATAACACAATTTTTTTGTGTTGTGTTCCTACGTGGTGAATAAGGTTTCCAGTAATGAGCTCCTTGGGGAGGGGGGAGGATTGTTATATTGGCAACCGAAGGATTAGATCTATTATGTTGCCAACACAGTATAACTCCGAACACAGAGTGGCAACGCGCAAGTGATACTTAGGTATCGTGAGCGTAAATAGGCTACGGTAACCGTTTCCTGTCAGGTGGGCCGTATGCTTGTTTGCCACTCTTGTTGTATAAAAAAAATAAAAACAACTTACAAATCTTTCCTCTTTATAATATTACTATAGATAATACCTTGACACATCATTATCATAAATTGAATAGCTGGGCTCTGATGCAGTCCCTTCTGACTTTAACCTCCCTATACGTCATCTCTTCTCCTCTACCTTTCCTTCAATTTTGTTCAAGACGTTAGCATGTCGCATAAGGCCTATCATTGGCGCAATTCCACACATATTGATAGATAGGATAACCAAGACTAAGGTACAAATACTCGTGTTCATCACACAAATATCTGTCCTGAGCAGGAATTGAATCCGCGACACGAATACTGTGGTACAATAAACCCCACTTTTTAAGTTTGGAAATAACTCATTGGTACCATATACTGGTGTTCGAATCTGCAAGCTTCACTTTCGCCCACCAACGCTCCTATGTGAACTTGGCCTGCAAACCTGGAAAAATATTGAATCGTTTTATCACGCGTACATTGCCGCTAGTAAAAGTACATAATGTCACTTTAATCCTGGAATGACGTCGGTGGGTGCGCGATATATGTAATAAATTGCGGTTAATTCATGTATTATGCAAACAGACATGACTGCCGTCTCATATCTCGGCCTCGCAATGTTTTAGCCTACTTAACCTGGCGTAGATTACCTTTGCGCCCCTACCATTGGCAGCGTATACATACATATCATCGCGCCGTGCCCCGAGAGAGTAGAGCGCCAGTTCTCTTCTATAGACTTTTGGATTTATTTCGTTGCAAGTTTATATCATCATGCGATAGGCAGAGAGACTAGAGCGCCAGTTGTCTCTTACCTCACGCCATCCCACAAGGGTCCCCGAAGGGGTAGGCAGAGGTGTATAGGTAATACCCACACTCCCACTTTCCGCCAGAGGTATATTAGGTGCCAACGTGACAGATGGCGAGTCCATCGCCGTTACTCAAGTACGACTATACATACGACTTTGAATTTCTTCTCAGATGTATGCAGGTTTCCTCTCGATGTTTTCCTTCACCGTAAAGCTCGTGGTGTAACTAATCAGTGTACTTAAGTTCAGAAAAACTCATTGGTACAGTCGGATTCGAACTCGAACTACTCGGCCACCACGGCTGTCTCTTACCTACTCGCTTCATTTTCATTAATCAGTTTGATTTTATATACATACCTACGCCTCCCGGTTTCGAGTACTCTTAAAAATAAATCATGGAAACGAAGCTTAATTGATCAAATGAATTAATTAGTATTATATTAATTCAGACCACCTGTTTAGTATAGATGCAAGTTCAGATAGAGCGCCAGTTCTTACTAGACTTACATACTCTTTTGCTTCATCCACATTCATCAGTCTCTTCATACATGCTCGTCGGCTTCGAGTATATATATATGAACCTATATCTGAATCCACTGCTATGTAATTTCCATTAGATTTGCATTGTTTTTTCGTACACGACATTCGGACCAGTAGTACTGCATAATGTTTAGATTAGGCCGGCTAATGAAATGCGTTGGGTGTAAATTAGACCCCAACGGCTATGCGTGTAACGGTTATTATGGTAATGCTGTTTATATGAGCTATAGTAGGCAGATTCTGCCCTCACTTACACACTTGGAGTTAAGTCTTCATCCGCTAGGAACAGGGTCGACTTCTAATATTTCAGATCTTGATCAGTAAGGCAGTTGATGTACTTAGACTGTGATCTATTGGTTATAGAGTTGATTATGGTATGGCAGCACCTGATCTGAATTATTTGATCTTTATATGGTTTTCATTCACATTATAAGATTGTTACGATATGAATATACTGAATTTAATTGCAATTAACGTAACAAAAACGGACTTTTTACGCTGTAATATTAAGTAGTTTTAACTGAGACTTTAGGTTCACGAAGTTTCCGTCTCAGCCAAAAGGAGGATAGCAAGTGGATGGCTTGACGCTAAGGTGCTGCAGCCTAAATCGTTAATTATATTGGCTTAAAGTGGTTGTATAAGAAGCTGTGTTTGCAGCATAAAAAATATATTTCTTTTTTTTACCAACACATCAATTTCTTGTGGAGTACTCTCCACAGGAATACAACATTCGAGAGCTGATAATGTTTTTGGGTAGTTTCGAGTATTGTTTTACATTTTACAAGCGCCAGTTACTTACTGGTTACATACCTGTTTCGCGTCCACATTCATCACTCTCTTTCATACATGCTCGTCGGTTTCTAGTACTCATGACGTTCCCGTCCTTGAGCGTCCGATCGATTTGATCTAGGTAGTTGGAACGTGGTGTTCCTCTACCTCTTCTTGCACTCACTTTCACTTAATAATAATAATATATCCTCACGCCATAAGGGTCCATGGGGATATTCGGTCAGCTAGTTACATTATTTTAACACAGTTGTACTCCCCACTTCACATCAATCTCAGTCCTCCCTAAATAGCCTCATTACATCCAACTGATAGCACATACTGGCAATTAAGCTGACAAAACAACAACTTAAGTTAATTTTGTCGGCCATAAAAACTCGCCCGTCGTTCGCTCGATACCGGATTTGCATACAAGCGAATCGGTCGCTTATAGCGGAAGATATTAACCATGTGCGGATTGTAGGGGGAGAAACCGCTTGGCAAAATGTCGTTTATTTATACAAAAAAATTCAATATAAATCAGTAGCTGTGGCTTAAGTTTCTGGCAAAGACACGATTGTGGGTTCAAATCATGGTCATCGCAGAGCTTTGTCACTACGATTTATTAATGGCGGACAGTGGGTGTGTGGGTACTACCTATACATCTCTGCCTACCCCTTCGGGGACCCTTGTAGGAAGGCGTGAGGATATATAATACTCAGCAGCAGCCAAGGTTGAAAGAAATGGCAGCAATACAAAATTTCGCTCTACAAAAAACATTGCGTATTTCTCTGTTAATAAAAGGTTACAGGCTTAATGAAGTACAAATAAGGATATAAATCAGAACTCCCTTACGGTTTTCCTTGTCGCACAATCTGTTACAACACAAATGATAACGCTATATTAACTGTATTCTTTATTCCGACATGTAATTACTGGGAAAAATCGCCGACCTCGAGTGCCGATATTCTCAAAAGATAATCACAGCCGAGTGGTCTATGTAGTCACCTGCAAAGTAAGGAGTGCAAAGTGGAATAAGTATTTCTGAACTAAAGCTCCCATTGAGTGAAGGATAACATCGTGGGGAAACCTGAGAAGCTACTGGGGATCTTGGTATTACAGGCGTCCTTAGATTTAGCTAACCGTTTACAAGAAGGACCGCTTGCTCGTTTGCTACCTTATTGTTATTAAATTAAAGTCGTCACTGAGGGATGGTGACAGATCGCCATTGGGCATGTTTGTCATGTTAATTTTAATTAGTTTTGACCAAAATTGTGGGAATGCGTGACCCTTGGGAAGGCGTAAAGGAAATCTATGAATTAGCTAACTCAAAAAGTTTGACCACGAACTTGTCTTAGTATCAAAGCTCAAGGCATACAGTTCTGACGAATGATCGATTTTATGATCGCGTGCGTCTGTGTGTTACACAAACTCAGCCGACTGTCTTCACGTAACCAAACAAGTTTTATTGGGATGTTTTACGTTATATTGAAACGCTTACTTTAGTTTTACACGTGTTGTAAAATAAATTCAACAACACCTTATAACGTATATAATATATCTTCCTGCCTTCCCACCCTCACCCCACTTTCCACAAGTGCCTCCAAAGGGGTAGGCAGAGGTGTATAGGTAGTACCCACGCCACTCCCTCCATCCATCCACTTTCCGCAAGAGATATATTTCAGGTGCAAACGTGACAAATTGCGAGTCCATCGCCGTTACTCAAGCACAATAATTTATAATTATTCTTATATTAAAAATAAGTGGATCTTAAAGAAGTTATGCTCGAATTGAATCGACCGTTTAACATTACCAGCAGTTGAAAAAGTAACCAGGGTAACCATTAAAGTTTTCCTTAATAAAGCGAGCATCGATATTAAACTTCCACAGATGAGCCTGAAAAACTGCCTGAAACTTGAGCCTTAAATTGAAGGATACGTTTAGTAAAAGCTCTTTTCAGTAACGTTTTTCAATGAACGGTCGTGACTTGGCATATAATGTTTACTGAATAAGTTTTCAGACATAGATTATCCTTGTAATTTAGATTTTTATCATAGAAATAGATGTTTAGTATTTATTACAGTTAAGTTTCAATAATTACACACTGCACGTAAAATCACAGATGTTTTCGTTATCTATCACAAGATGTCGTTAGTCAAATCGTGAATCTCGCTATGATTTCGTTTTTCTGTGTTAACCTAACTAAGGATATTGTAAACACTTATTTTATTCCACAAATAAAGTAGTATACATACATATCATCACGCCAAGTCCCTAACGGGGTAGGCAGAGAATATAGAGCGCCAGTTCTCTTTCTCTCTAGACGTACATACCTCTTTCGCTTCGTCCACCGTCGCAATCAATTGTACATATATGTTTAGAGCAAGCTATACAGTTGGATATAAATGCTAAAGACAGTGAAATTCATAACCCTCCCTTTGCTATAGTCGAGTAACTTGTAAACGAAGTCATGGTTACAGTTTATCGTCTCCTGACCTACGTAACTGCTTCACAGCACAGATACCTAGCGTGTCCTGTATCAATTAATAATATTCGGCTCGCGCCAAAACAAATCCGCCTCGCTTCCTGTATATTAATGGAAGACGTCACGCAAATAGTCCGAATTGATGCAATGTCATCGTTTGATTTGAACGGCTTTGTTCCGCGGAACCATTATACAGGGATGGACTAAGGTGTGGGCGATTGGTAAACATGCCGAGTTTGAATATGGCCACCATCGGGCATGGTCTTTTCATTACATGTCCCATTGTCTTCACTTTTTATTTAGAATCATGATTTTAGGATTTCTTTTCTATACGAGTATATCCTTACGCCTTCCCATGAGGTTCCCCGAAGAGGTAGGCATAGATGTGTAGGTAACATCCGCACACTCACTTTACGCCAGAGATATATTTTAGGTGCCAACGTGGCAGATGGCGAGTCCATCGCAGTCAGGATTCGAACTTACAATCTTTGTGATGCAGGAAACTACTCGAACCATTCGGCCACCACGGCTCTTATAGTCTATTTACTTACATATACATATCATCACGCCAAGTCCCTAACGGGGTAGGCAGAGAGTATAGAGCGCCAGTTCTCTCTAGACTTACATACCTCTTTCGCTTCGTCCACATTCATCAGTCTCTTCATATTTACTTTTAAGTCATTATACTATATTTAAATTGATTTAGACATTAGAAATGTAATACTTGCTTAGTCACTCAATATATATACGGGTAGATGCGCTGAGCCAAATTTAATTTTCCTATCAGAAGAAACGTACCTATAAATTTATACAACTCTATAGCGTGTGCCAAGCGAATCGCAAGTATTAAAAAAACATATTTAAATTATGTTGTCTTTTGACACGTATACAATGTTGGCGATCTGCCTCCGCGCTCCTCCGTCCTCGCTCCGCCCCTGGCCGATCAATGATCTTTGTTCCACATAAAGGTTTGTTTCATTTTTACTCTCTCTGCGCTATCGCATCGGAATGCAAATATTTGCCTTGATTATTAACAGTAACTAATGAACTAATACTTTTTTTGACTGAGACACCTTGATGTATTATTTTTCTTACGATAGAGCCTCTCCAATACCTGAAGGTTGGTTCTGGAAAAGTATGGCTGTCACCTGCAAAGCGCGCGAGTGCGAGTTTCTTGGTATGCTTGCTTACTCACTGAAACCCTGACTGCGAAGGTCGCTCGAACTTGCACTCAGCTGCTCAAATTAAATATTTTTCTATTTTATAAGAGTAACAAGCAAGCAAGCATCATAGGCCCAAACTGTGGTAAGTGGCCACCGAAGTCTATACGCGAAAATAGACTTAAGACTCGTGCGTTGCCGACCTCGTGAAACGTGGAGCTCTGTGCTTGCAGTATGAGGAATGCTGGCCTTCTATGACAGACAGCCATTCCAGCATTAAAGCACTGTATATCTTAAACACAAATTCACATTGCTTTGTTCTTACAATGCCAAAGCGAAACGTTATTGCAACTAAAATGATTTTTTCATATCCAGCCGTAAATTATATGTAAAGCACGAAAATAATTATGTACACGAAAACCTCCTTGCACAACATTTAGCACGCGTACAGTTTCAATAAATAACAATTTGGGAAGCCCGAATAGCCTCCGAGCAAAATGTTAACCGTTTATACGCTATTAGCATCTAACAACCGTGCTAGTACAACTGACAGAATTCGCACAAAAACCATACATTATTCCCTTCCTTTATTCGTATTCGGGATAGCCTACAATTATATTTTGCTAATAAAACGAATTGTGAATATAAATAATCTGCTTAGCGTTATACGGCCTTTAACTTTAATGAAAGTTGTACGATAATATTGAAGATTATTTTTGTATATTAAATGGGTGTACGCTGATATTGATTACATTGTAAGCTACGTACGGCTATTATATCTTTTTTGGTCGGACAGTGCTAAAATGAATACTTATGACAGTATAGTCGTGGATTGTTCGTATTAATTTGGCAAAAAAAAGTTGATTTGGTAAAAATAGACAAGTTTTGGAAAAAATAGACAAGTTGGTCACCACAACTTGTCTATTTTTTTGTTGCAAACTCCATCCCCAGTGGCCACGTGACGACTAAGTATGTCCCAACTAAAGGAAATCATGATGCGAAAAACCACGATTTATCTCCAATCCAATAAAGGTTGTTATTACATTATTTTTTATGGCAAAAAATATGAATTCGCTACATTACGGCTCTACCATATTTGTTGCACAGCGCTATTTACAAAGTACAGCAATAGTTCCTTCAATATTTTTGTGAAACTTGATAAAGAGGCAAGCCTAAAAGCTGCCAACACAGCGCACCGCTAGATTAACCATCCGTTTGATGCACAAAATGGGATGAATCTCCTTCATGACTCGAAATGCACGTG
Source organism: Drepana arcuata (assembly GCA_016069955.1). Taxonomy (NCBI): domain Eukaryota; kingdom Metazoa; phylum Arthropoda; class Insecta; order Lepidoptera; family Drepanidae; genus Drepana; species Drepana arcuata. Next base: position 26,870 of record JACCPG010005626.1, read on the forward strand.
AAGCCGTCGGTCCTTTATGCTAATGGCTAACATCCTCGACAAGATTGATTCTCTAGGAGCTTCGGAGTTTATACACGAGAATTTCAACCCTGACATGTCCATAAAGGCTCATAATGATAATAATTTGCATACACGGACCTTCTGGGACCTACCTTACCTAGTCCTACAGACTAATTAGCTCCAAAACAAAACACATTCGCACTTTATTTCGGATGAAAATTGTGGCCTCAATTCATACGGTCATCCGTTTAGCCAAAAGTTTCTTTCCGGTAGCTAACTTAAGGCTCAATACCGCTTGATAGAAGATTGCCTTTGACAAAGAGGCATCAACATCGAGGCATCGTGCCTAATGAGCCATGTTGAGCGAAAAAAGCTGTATGTTTTCTTTCCTTCTATGACCTTCTTTTCCTTTAAGGTAGCTGTATCGATATAAGGTCCGTAAAGAAAATTGGTTGATGGCAAATCGCTGAGGGTATACGATGAATGTAGGATATGTAGGTGATGTCGACTGTGCCTTAAAGGTTGACAATGCAATCCCAATGGGCCGTCTTTTGAATTGACGATATTTCCAAATGCCAAATAGCTTTCTGTTTTGTTTGGCATACTGTGGCTTTAATAAAGAAACCATTTCATCTTTCTTGCTTCGATTCAATTATTTACATGAGAATGGTCTCCATCTATTGTTTTGATGTCTTACAGTAGGTCTTACATACATTACATTATATACATCATCACGCCGAGTCCCTAACGGGATATGCAGAGATTAAAGAGCGCTAGTTCTATCTAGACTTACATAACTCTTTCGCTTCGTCCACATTCATCAGTCTCTTCATATATGCTCGTCGGTTTCGAGGTGTCTTTATTTGATGGCTATTTTACTATCATAGAGTAGGATGTATTATTAACTATAGAATAGGCCTTAACTTAAAAATGAGTACATTTTAATTAGCATTAACAAACTCTTCGAAACAACAAAGGGAGCAGACATAATCCTAGTTTTATATATAGCAGTCTTAACGTTGGTAACAACGGTAATGAGTTTAAAACTAACACGAACTTAGTAGAACAATTTAATGTTCTGTAAATACTTCTACTAAGGAAGCATTTTATACGGGTACACTCGGCTACTCATACAAATAGTTACTTTAATGGCATATGCATAAGATTGACACATTTAATGCCGATTCCTATTGATGTTGTCCTGTACAAGTTCTAAAATGTTTAAAAAAATCGCACAATATATTTCCTTCTTTTTTTTTAGTTCGGTCTTATAAAAAATATTCATTCTCTAAAATCTCTGCCTACCCCGTAAGGGACTCGGCGTGATGATATCTATGTATTTTTATTGCTATAGATTAATTGGAAATTCAAAATTGAGGGCATTCAAATTTAGTTGCCGGATCAGACGTATTTTCTTTACTTTCCTTTAATGTTGCAATGATATTGAAAGAGGTAAGCCCTTGGACTGCAGCGCGGAAGAAGTATGTGTGAGTGAAATTTTGTAGAAATATCATGATACGGTATATTTATTTGTAGACATATCATTGTATAGTATATTTATTTGTAGACATATCATGATATAGGATATTTATTTGTACTTAGTGCTAGCAGCAAATCAAAATCAAAATTTTAGCCAGCTTTGAATAGAACATCCACTACTCTACTCTACTCTACTCTACTCTACTCTACACTACTCTTGAGCTGTTCGTTTAGCATCTCTTGAGATCACAAGTGGTGTGCCGACAGTCTGTGCTACAGATGCGAGCAGTATCATTCTTCAACTGTTCAGTCCTGCCCTAATTGACATCAGCTACGCGTTGTATCTCTTTTATTACTTGACTACGGTGATGTGGTTACTTGCCCATAGATATGTTTTAATTAAAATGACTCTATTTATGTATAATGAGTGGGTGTGTGGATACTACGGACACACCTCTTAGTTCGGGGACCCTCTTGGGAAGGCTTAAAGATATAAGGATAGATATAATGAGTGTTCATAGGACTATCTAAATTGGTTGGCTTGTATGTCGGTCATCAGATAAAGAGTTTAGGCACCAGACGTGAACACTAGTTAATGTGCATTGTTCAGGCGAGACGGACCAATAAGCTTTGGGGTACACCTAGAGTAAATTGTGGTGTTTATTATTAATTATTTCAAATGAAACGCCACAACGTGTCATAATGTTATAAACATGTCCGCCGCCGGGTTTGTCTGTCTGTCTGTTTGCGGTAAACTTTATACAACTGAACAGATTTTCATACGGTTTTCACCAATTTATAACGATTCAGAAGAAGGTTTAGGTTTATGATTCGTGGGCATAAAATATTCTTCGACCCGTGGGAATTAAATAATATATAAATAAAAGTGCTCATATACTAAAGAAGTTTACGAAATTAATTCGCAGATTTTGTATCTCATTATAATAATATCAAATCAATGAAGTATTCTTCAAGAGCTCCTTTTACGAATCATATGCACAACGACGTATGTGATCATATTTAGGAAGAGAAGAGAGAGAACTGGCCGTCTAGTATCTTCATATTCCGTGAGGGAGTTGGCGCTACAAAAGATTTTCATAGCGTTTCGCAGTAGTCCAATTCTAACTGTCAAGACGCCTTCCGAACTTCCCCCAGTGTATTACAGACTTTATTAAACAAATATGGAAACACTTTAAGAAAAAGGCGTTGTAGCGTTTGTAATATAAGTTTTACCTTCGCGTGGAATTGTTTTGTCGAAACCAAACTGTGCTATCGCAAAGAAGATCCACCGTATTTTATGGTAATAACGTCCTTCTATCGTTTGTTTTGTATGAAGTTGTAATAATAAATAATATATCCTCACGGCTCCCCACAAGGGTCCCCGAAGGGGTAGGCAGAGGTGTATAGGTAATACCCATACACCCACTTTCCGCCGGAGGTATATTAGGTGCCAACGTGACAGATGGCGAGTCCATCGCCGTTACTCAAGCACGACTATACATACATACGCCTTTGAATTTCTTCTCAGACGTATGCAGGTTTCCTCTCGATGTTTTCCTTCACCGTAAAGCTCGTGGTGTGACTAATCACTGTACTTAAGTTCAGAAAAACTCATTGGTACAGTCGGGATTCAAACTTGCGACCTTTGCGTCGCAGGCAACTGCTCGAACCACTCGACCACGACGGCTATGAAGTTCTGTGGCGTGAAATTAGTTTATATTATGAGACAACAAGTTTTCTTAATTTTTAGTTATATTAAGTTTAAGTAAAATAAGCCGTGGTGGCCGTGTGGTTCGAGTAGTTGCCTACAACACAAAGATCGCAAGTTCTATTCCCGACTGAACCAATGAGTTTTTCTGAACTTAAGTAGCCACACCACGGAGCTTTACGGTGAAGGAAAACACCGAGAGGAAACCTGCATACGTCTAAGAAGCAATTCAAAGATGTATGTATAGTTGTGCTTGAGTAACAGCAATGGACTCGCCTGTCACGCTGGCGCCTAAAATATATTTCCGACGGAAAGTGGGTGTGTGGGTCCTACCTAAAAACCTCAGCCTACTCATTCGGGGACCCTTATAGGAAGGCGTGAGTATATATTATATTATTATTGTTTATAATTTCGTGTGTATCTAAATAGAAGGTTATAATAGAGATACACGAAATTTGCGAATGTGTTTTTTAACCACACAGGTGTCAGACAAACGTGCGTTCCACCTGATAATAACCGGTTACCGCTTGTGGGCCGTGTGTACCGTGCCCACTTACCATCGGGCGGGTAGTATGATTGTTTGCCATCTTAGCAGTAAAAACTTCTTTATCATCACACTCTCTCAGGGGGTAGGCTGCAAGTACAGAGTCAGTTCGCTTTAGAATTATTCGATGTTTAGTCAATAATAACCCTGAATCACTCTGTTTATTCGTCTTATTCTTCGTCTTAGTCTATTATTTTTTGTTTTATAATACACTAGCTTATGCCCGCGTGGAAAGAGCAACATACATATTTTTGCCTGTATTCTATGTCTTAATCCTGGATATAAGCCATCACCATTTTAGTGAAACGGCATTTTTTTGTGTCGTAAAAATAAATCAAAATCATCAAATCAAATCTAACACCTCCAAGAATATGTATACAAAGTTTTATGATTATCGGTTAAGTTTATATTTATTTACAATAACAACAATTAATAATATTTACAAAGAACAGTTGAAACTAACTACTTACAGATAATATATTTGTCCCAAATCGGTATCCCGAGGCAACGTGCCAAGAAGACTAGCAGCATTGCCACGCTGGATAGCAATGCTGATTCTCTGAGCGAGATATGTTCCAGCTCGCCTGTCACGAGAGGTCTCGACTAGACGGCGCGAGACCTCTTTAAAAAGATGGTGAGCCTCAGGACCCCAAGGCCCCAGAGTTTCAACCGCAAACGCAGCAAATATGTAACCTGACCTGTTAAGTAGTTTTTACGTGAAAGCGTAACAAACAAACTTACATTCACATTTATATATTAGTAAGGATGTATCGTAGTATCCAATTTTGTAATAAGCACATTTTAGTAACACTGTATAATATGAGTAAACAAACCCGCTTGGATATCGGCGTGTGAATAAATAACCGAACAAAGGGAACCGAAGTCAACATTATTTGGACGCCTGTGCCGCACATTAAACTCCTCCCTTCGCTTCCTGTTGCTGGCACCGCGTTCGATACTGATTTTTCATGTGAATGGAACGATGCTGTTACGTCTATTTTATTAATATACATCGCCCTGGGTATGATTACGGGGTAGGCTGAAAGCATTTTATTTTGAATACTATATCACCGCACAAAATTGTAATTACCACCACTTTTTTGCTGCATATATTCTCCGTGGGAGATATATTTTAGCTGCCAATGTGACAAATGCCGAATCCATCGCTGTTTCTCAAGCACGACTATACATACGTCTTTGAATTGCTTCTCAAACTTATGCAGGTTACCTCTAGATGTTTTCCACAATCGTGAAGCTCGTGGTCTACTACTAATCGCTGTAAGTTCAGAAAAACTCATTAGTACAGTCAGGATTCGTACTTGCAATATTTGTGTGGCACGCAAGTACTCGAACCACTTGTGGCTGAGTGGCTCTAGAAAATATTAAAGATATATAAATTAATAAAAACTTGAGAGGTGTCAAGGGACAGCCGGATGGAACGAAGTTGAATAGTGAGAAGAAATCTTACACATTACTTAAATAAAAAAAGCAAAACATTTTTACATATATACACACACACACACACACACTAACACACACACACACATATATATTATATATATATTCCCCTCTCAACATAAGGGTTGAGAGGGGAATCATTTTCTACTTGCTGCTGCGCTTACTTGTCACACGAAAAATATCAGTCGCGAAATAATTTGAATTTTGCCGAATCCTTTGTATTGGAATTGAGATAAATGTTTAGAAGTCCTTTGAAATTCGAAGTGATGAACACCCGGCCTGGTAAGATCTCCTGACAGCGAAACTTGAGGTCACGGGTCCGTTTCTCACTAGAGGCATAAGAATATGTGAGACAAATATTTAATACGGAGTCACAGATATACCATGTATTTATTTGAAGTATATATACATTTCTTATGTATATTAATGAAGTTGTTGGTTCTCTTAATAAACAAAATAAAAATAAATAAAATAAATATCTGTATCATGGTTTTGCGCAATTCGTATAATAATTATACTAAATGTAAATTTAGAATGGAACCTTGTTATTTACAAAATATAAGCCTAGAAGAAGACCCCACGTTGACTAGTTCTCTACTTTTTTTTATAAGTTAAGTTAATATACATCGAATGAAATAGTACTTGCAAACTTTTCTACAGTCTACTCGTAGTCTCTAAGTGGCAATTTAATATATATCGTCAATAATATTAATAATTATATATCCTCACGCCTTCCCGCAAGGGTCCCCGAAGGGGTAGGCAGAGGTGCATAGGTAATACCCACACACCCACTTTTCGCCAGAGGTATAATAGGTGCCAACGTGACAGAATACTAGCGACCCGATCCGGCTTCGCACGAGTAGCATAATTATAACTTTATTTTTTTATGGTCGCATCAGCTTGAGTCATACGTGGATAAGATGACGGCTCGACTTTTTCCGAAATTTTCAACAACTATCATATTTCAACTACTTTACACAAAGTATAAACCTAAACATTATTCATGAATGTCTAATACTGAATATTGCATGAAAATCCGTTTAGTTCTTTTTGAGTTCGCGAACTGACAGACAGGCGCGGACGGGGACTTTGTTTCGTACTAAGTATGTAGTGATAATAATATGCAATCAGAGCATAACACATAACTGTCATGTAATTAATAGCAGCTTATTACATTCCCATTACAGTAAGCGATCTCATTACCATGTTACGATCATATCGCGACACGCAAATAGCAAATTGCTTTAGCACCATTTAATGTCATATTGTAATTTCGCGCTGTTTAACTTAACTGACTTTAAAGAAATATTATAATATAATATAATATATCCTCACGCCTTCCCACAAGGGTCTCCGAAGGGGTAGGCAGAGGTGTATAGGTAATACCCACACTCCCACTTTCCGCCAGAGGTATATTAGGTGCCAACGTGACAGATGGCGAGTCCATCGCCGTTACTCAAGCACGACTATACATACGCCTTTGAATTTCTTCTCAGACGTATGCAGGTTTCCTCTCGATGTTTTCCTTCACCGTAAAGCTCGTGGTGTGACTAATCACTGTACTTAAGTTCAGAAAAACTCATTGGTACAGTCGGGATTCGAACTTGCGACCTTTGCATCGCAGGCAACTGCTCGAACCACTCGGCCACCTCGGCGAGAGAAAGAAATATTGTATATTATTATTGAATGTGAAAAGTTTCTCATCTATCTTTGGCTTAGAAAAGCAAATAAATTACTATTAAAGTGTTCCTACTGGAACTCTTCTCCTCTTATATAAATCATTGATAATACCATATATAATATATTATACTAGCTGTGCTATGGGTTTTTACCCGCGCAAAGCTTCAATTCACGATTAGATTTTTTTTTTGAATAGTCTATCTCTGTTTCAAATTTCATCCAATTCCGTTCAGCCATAATGAAGTGATTAGGAAACTATCTCACTTTTAATATTAGAAGGATTGATGAAGCATTGGCACCTAAAACATATCTCCAGCGATAAGTGGGTGTGTGGTCTATCGACACACTGCCTAACCCTTCGGGGACCCTTATGGGAAGGCATAAGATATATCAGGAAGCGCATTCGTATGCAGTTTTTGTAACACGCGATAGTCCTAGCATGTGCGCCACGAGACAACTTTATCGATTTCTCGATTCACATCCTTGATTTGAACGAGATATCGCTTATACTACTTCCTCCAGCTTCAGGTCTCATTCAATCAATTGGTGTGAATGTATTCATTATGCATTGACATTTGTCGGTTTGAACATAGTTGAAACACTGGCTCGTTATCAAATAAATGACATGTCACGTGGATTCTTAAAAATGCATATATTGGATCATATATAATTTACAGTCGCATGTATTTCGACGCAAGAAGAAGCGTGAGATAATAATAGTGGTATAAATTGTGTACACTAGCTATTTGTTCGTGAAAGTCTCGTCAAAAGCGGTCCAGCCATTAGCGAGATTTATAACTTGTGCTTTTGTTGCTAGTACTGAGTAGAAACAACTGTTATTTTGAGTGTCAAACGGACACTCGTTTTTTTATATTTTTTAAATATAATTCTGCTCAATATAAAAATTGTGTATTTATTATAAATGGTGTAGCTAACCCACTTTTGTGATATTATATGTATTAAAATACACCTGCGTCGAAAAGTGGGTGTGTGGGTCTACCTACACATCCGCCTGTACATTGAGGGCCCTTGTGGGAGGCGTGAAGTATATACATAATAATAATATAAACGAATAAATACATTTGGAGAGTCTTGTAATATTAAAATAACCGCTTTTTCCATCCATATATATGGATGTCTGTCTGTTTGTTTCGGCTAATCTCTGAAACAATTGAACTGATTTTGACTGACTTTCACTGGCAGGTAGCTTAGGCTACTTTTATTTTAGAAAGTAAACATTTTTTTTATTAATTCCATTTGGACGAAGTCGCGACCACAGCTAGTATATAAAAAAATTGGTCTCTCGAAATGGCAAGGCGCAAGAAATCTTAATGCTTTATCGGGTACACAAATCCGAAAACTTGTTTTCGGATTTGTGCACCCGATTCAGTTTCCGAAACTGAAGTGTGCGTCATTGATGGCACCTGCCGGCTGACCCTGCTTCCTCACCTAAGCCTTTTTTTATTGCGCACCTGTTCACAACGTATATATGTTAATAAAATAAAGTAAAGTTCCTACTATATATATATACTACAGGTCTATGAATTTGGAATAGGTTCTATGTACAGGTGTCTCAGAAATATAGAATAGTTGTCTTCTACAAGTTTTCGGCAATTGTGAATATATCCTCATGACGAGGGAATGAAACAAATGACTTCAAAATTAAACAAAATACTAACATCATATAAGAGAATTTACCCTTTATTTATATAACATATTAAAGGAATAAATATTCTCTTAAACAGAACATGGTTTAATGTTTTTAGAACGTATTAAAGACACTAAAGAAAAAAAAAGGCTAGATTCTACATGTATACGTATTTTATAGTTACACAAGATTTTTATGTGAAGATAAGTAAATTCAATCAATCAATCTTTAATGTTATTATGTGTTTAATTGCTTCCTTTCATTATGCCTACATATTTGAGCAACAAAAGTATGTGCGTCGTTGCCTAATTCCCATTTTATAAGGTTAGCTAAGTTTGGAAGTAGATTAACTTAGGTATTCCTCCCGAGCGAGATATGAAATATTGTTCTTTGCGTTCATTTTGATTTAATGTAAACAAACGCCAGACAATTGAATATAGATTTGTTTGCCTGTTTTTTTTTGAGTACATTCGCCCATAGCAATCGGATTATGTGGACAACAAGTTGGATTTGTGGCTGTCATTGTCGACCTGCTATTGTGTGTGACAAAAGAGGAAATATTGTGTTATTCAAAATCTGACCGAAAAATATATTTTGTCGAGCCATTTATGGACGATCTGTATGTTACCTAGCATCAATAAATCTAGCATCGATGAGTGGTCGAAATGTGGGTTCACACACCCCTGCATCTTCTCTTACGGCGAGTGATAAGATGATTCTAAGACGAAATCAAAGAAATATGATGTGATTGAATGAAGTAGCTGTGTCGACTACGCGCAAAATACCTACAATTTATGCCTGGTTCGTCCCGACATTTTGTCACACATTTAGAAAAAAACTGCCCCTGTCCCACTTCAAATCTAATCCCTGACTCGTCCCGAATTCTTAATAGCTTTAATAATATTTCAGTTCGTTTACAGCCGCCAGCTTATACCAGATTCCTCATTACCATCTGGAGAGTTCAACCGTTTAGAGATTAATCTTATAATTAATACGCTTTGTAGATCTTAAAGAATCTTTGCAGGTTTAAGAAGCTATTCTTCAACTTATGCAAAACAGTGCCTATTTAATAATGTAGGTACAAATCCAAAATTCTGCCCCTTAACATTACTTGAAACACAGCCATGCAATTTAATATTTTGTTTTGAGTAAAATCGCATGTCCGTTGCTAAACAAGCAACGAAATGCGAATTGCCAAATAACAGCGTTTAACACCGCCATTATAATAGCTTGCGGTAAGGAATCGTTTGGGATTGATGGCATTTTATGTATGGAGCTATAATAACTGTACCTATAATATACTAGCTGTCCCGCCCAGCTTAGCTTGGGTGAAAAAGTTAAATTACTCGTAACACGATCGCAGCGCCACCTATCGGGTTCAATCGTGAAGTCTAAACCATTCTCGACTCCATCTTTTAGAATCGTTTGGAGCTAAAAGATAATTGTGACCCGTCAAATAATAGACAAATAATTTGCAATAAAATAATATTGAGACTATAAATTGAGATGTAGGTTTGGTTATCTTTCAAGTTGGACCAAAATGCACACGGTGTGCGGATTTGATTAAAATCGCTTAGGGGTCCATCGCGGACAAACAACGTGACGCGTAATTTATGTATATTAAGAAGATAATATACTGTCTCAATAGGGAAATTAAAATTAAATGCAATATCCTCATGCTTTTCCACAAGGGCCCCTTAAGGGGTAAAAATAATTATATAATCGAAATATACCCCTGTACAACACAACTATTTGAGGTTTTATTTGGAAAATTTCGCCATTAGCGTCATTGAACATCGTGAGAATATTAATTCACTGATATTAAGTCTAACAGTGCACAGACTCGCCCTTGTACTGAAGCAAGCTTATGTCCCTGCATAGTCACACTGCACTAAATATGGTAATTTATACCAAATGACTTCCAAACGAACAAACTTGAATTAGTCATACTGAGTTAACTAATGTTTCACAGCCAGTTCGGCCTAACTTTGGGCTTAGTTTAGCTAAACGTGGTCGTGCTTCAACTCATTATATATAATGGTACAATTGCATAAAATAAGGAGTTATCAACATACTACTCGTATCGTCTGCATTTGCTACAATTTCTATTAGTCGAATTGTATCTCATATTGTTTTTTGTACTTTGAGTGTCAGTTAATGACACCCTGAAGCAACACCAAAGTTGATACTCACTTCATTATAGGTAATGCTCTTGTATCGAAGGCTTTATTTTTTTTTATACAGCAAGAGTGGCAAACAAGCATACGGCCCACCCGATGGAAAAAGGTTATACCGCAGCCTATTTACGCTTACAATACCGAAGTATCACTTGCGCGTTGCCACTCTGTGTTTGGAGAGTTATACTGTGTTGGCAGCATAATGGGACTAATCCTCTGCTGCCAACACAATATAACAATCCTCCCCCCTCCCCAAGGAGCACATTACTGGAAACCTTATTCACCTCGTAGGAACACAACACAAATAATTGTGTTATTTGGCTACGGACTTCTATAACGTGGAGGTCCTGCCCCAGTCGGGCAGCTCCAAATTCGAAAGGGAAACCCGTTATGCCCTACCTCTCTTAAATTTTAAGCGGCAGAACCATAAAAACCTTAATTACTTAATCCCATTTTATATCACTCGCCGTCTGTCACTTTGCTACCTAAATATATATTTTCATTTATGGCGGAAATATGGTTTCGTTTTATATTTTTATAAATCTATAATTGTTTATACATATACATAACATCACGCAGAGTCTCGAACGGGGTTGGCAGAAAGAATGGAACGCTAGTTTTATATAATTTATTTTTCATAAACAATATTTATTCCTTTTAACTATTCAGTTTTGCTACTATCTATGAGCCATTATAAAAGAGAATATATCTTAATCTCCGTCCGTTAAACGCCTCAGACTTAATCAAGCGATCTCTTTGTAGGCGTGATCAAGTGGACTTCCCTCGCCACTTCAACGACGACGTACTCAGCCAAGATACAGAGACTACTGAACAGCCTTTGAGATGACACATCTATAGAACATGATTTGTTTTCGAGTTGAGCACTTGGTGCCGGTTGTTTCAAATAGTTGCTAGAATACGTAACATACCTTGTTATTTATTTTATAATACACGGTAATAAACTGCCTATAAATATAATAAATGTCCCAAATTTATGTCACGCGGAAGGGTGCCAAGAAAACTGGCGGTATTGCCACGTTGTAAGGCAATGCTGATACGTTCATATTTATTTAAAAAATATCGACTCCAAAATGCTTCATGCAATAATATTTCTTATTAAATACTAGTTGTCCTGCCCAGCTTCGCTTGGCGGGACGGAAAATAAAAGCCATAGACCCAGTGGTGCCACCTATCGGGTCCAATTGTGAGTCTTATATTTTATTTTCGTTACAGCAATAGTACCCAAGTATGGGGGAACAACGTAGGCCCGACTTACAGGCCGCACAATAAATAAGCACTGTTTTACAAACAGTACAATATGTTATTCGTGTTGAACAATATAATTATACGGAATACGCAGCCCACGTGTCGTCAGCCAGCTGTGTCTGACACTGGTTACAGCAGTTAACGTAAATATTTGACATCATATTAATTATGGCTGAAGTTGGTGAACAACGCGTAGTTTCTTGTTACGATTGTTAACGCCATTTATATTATTACGTGTTCGTCAGGTGGTTTTGAAGTACCGGTTCTTTATAAGTACAATGCTTAGGGATTACTTCTAACTTACCTAAAATACGTTCAATCTACAATTTCGTAGCACGCCTACGTACGGCGTAGTATGCACCGAATATCTTGTTAATATGCTTAAAGTATAAAACGCAAAATAAACAAAACATCGAAACTGATTATGGTATAGGAACATTATTTAGGAGTGAATTTATTATAATAATTTAGACAGTTCATGCAAAGGTTATTGAAACTAGACCTAGGCTAAACAATATAAAACACAGATAAGGGAAGGCGTGAGGATATATTATTATTATTATTTTATAAAAAAAAACAAACAATATGCCAAACATTTAAATGCCTTTTCACCTGCTATTATCACGATCACTGAGGAAAATTAGAAGAAAGAAAATTATGTTTCAAACGGGTGAACATATTTGGATTCAAACCTTGATAAAGGTCGGACGATACGCATTATTGCAAGACTCAGAAACCTAACAATATCATCAACAAGTAGGCGTTATCATATCCTCGCGAAGCCGGTAAAGTCGGAAACTGGACCGTCTAGTTTCAAACTGTGACTTGGAAACTCGAGTAAGTTCAGCTTTAGAACTAAATGGGTATGTACTAGAGCTGTGAATGGCTAAGGTGCTTTGTACGGCAATAGTTTTGTAAGTTTTCTAAGTGTCTACATTTGAAAGAAGGCCATGTTCAACTACCTACATCGAATCAATCAGATTCTCAAGGATAGGACCGTCAAGAGCAAGTACTCGAAACTGGCGAACTATGAAGAGTCTGAAGAAAATATGTGGAGGAAACGAAATAATGTTTGTAAGACTAGAGAGAACTGACGCTCTACTCTCTCCACTTAGCTCGCCAGGGACTTATCGTGATGAAATTTGATATATGCAGATAGACAGGGTAGAGCATTAATTCTATCTATACATATGTTTAAATATGTTTTTACTAGAAATATGTAGTAAGGAGCGATAGAGGTCTGTATGTCTAGAGAGAACCGGCGCTTTACTATCTTTACCTGCAAAATTGTGGATGTCTCGGCGTGAGAATACGTATGATAAATAATAAATGACCACCTTTAAAATTTTAATAAAACTTACATATTTGCATTAGTACATTACTCCGTTAGTATAAAAATGTATTCGATTGTCAAAAGTAACTTTATGCCGACAAGTAAAGCCTAGCGATACAAATTCTAATAAATATGTTCCCCGAACACATTTGATATTTGGGAAAGGGTCAGGTCTGTTTATGTATTATTTAGAAGACCAATGTATTTTGTTTAGGCATTGCGATAGGAATCCCATTTAAAGATGTTTTGTTTAAAGGGACGAGCCAGTTTTTACGATGCTCCAATAGATCGTCCGCTTCAGATAACTGATAAATTAGTTTTAGTCTAGTGCTGGGAAAAGTTAGATTTTATCGATAATAACAACGCTTAAATAAGCATTATGATTGACAATTATCATTTTTACTACTAAGTTCAATGCACGAATATACTGCAAGGAAGTCTGAATTACTGTAAGGTGAAGTTAGAAAGCGGTGACATAGAAGGCGGAAATAGACTGGTTGAAAATGAAGTGGAAATTTGTCATGTTTATAACTAAATGTCCTAGATGTTATAAAACCAATCACCACACCTACTTTCCGACAGGGATATATTTTAGGTGCCAACGTGACAGATGGCGATTATATCGCCTTTACCCAATCACGAATATACATACGCCATTTACTTTCTTCTCAAACATATGCAAGTTCCTTCTTCATATTTGCCTTCACCTTAAAGCTCGTGGTGTGACTTGACACTCTACTTACTCTTACAAAAACACCTTAATGCAGTCAGGATTCGAACTAGCAACCTCTGTCACTCGGCCATAGCGGCTCTTAATAGCTTCATCACATTATAAAGTAAAAAATTGTTTTATAAATAAAACGTAAAATGCTTTTTATCGGCATCGATATTATTATCAACAAGGATCATCCTTACGCACCCAATCCCCTAATGTCCCGTCCACACCACTTGACACGGGCCAGACTCTTGTTTCATTGTGTCGGACTTAATCTTGTATAAATTGATTAAGTTGCGCCTTATTTATGGGGTGTAGTCTTGTTGAATTGTTTCCAAATTGTTGTCCAATGTAATGTCGATGGTATTTGGACTCATGGTGATATAAATATCACTGAGCAGGAGTGGTTTGTGTGGGTTTCAATTGCAAAACCCGGTGCATTGATTTACCACGTTATAGATCTTTAGTAGAAAATTCAAAGGTAGAAAGGCATTAACGCGTTGTGGGTAGAGCAAACATTGATCTCGATGATATAGTAGCCTATGTTGTTCCCTAAAATCTTAGATCGAATCCGCAATGAAGATATTCGCAAAACAACCGGTGTGAACGAGGGTGTGATTGTAAAGATGAAGAAACGAATGTTACGTTGGTTTTGACATATAGAAAGGTTGAGTGAAGAAAGATTGACGGAGCAGATATACAAAGCGAATTTGTGTGCAAAAAGAGGCAGAGGAAGACCACATTGCAACAACTTAGAATAAAACGATCGGACGCTCAGGGACGGGAATGCCAAGAGTACTCGAAACCGACGAGCATGTAAGAAGAGACTGATGAATGTGAGCGAAGCGAAATAGGTATGTCAGCTTAGAGAGAACTGGCGCTCTACACTCTCTGCCTACCTCTTTAGGGACTCGGCGTGATGATATGTATATATGTATGTTCCATGAAAGTTCACGTGTGACATAAGAATAAACCATAATTACTTTTTGAACAGATTTCTAAATTCCAAGTTAATAAATAAATCTCCCGTCACCAGTAAGCAGCAATGATTTACAGCTCTACTGCCAGCACTATGTTTCCCTCTGGAAGTAAGTTCTGTAATATTCTACACATCTGTTACGTTGCGGTGGGGATTATTTTCGTTTTGTGATTTTCTGTAGCTGTTTCTGTGATTTACACGGTCTACAGTTTTATTCTCGTTTGTAGATTATAATGTAAATATAAATAACGCTTAGTACACGTTAATATAAATAAAAACACGTAAAGTTTTGTATGGACATATAGAAAGGAAGAGTGTAGAAAGATTTACCAAACAAAGTATCTGGCAGAAGAGGCGACAGACGATTACGTGTTGATTACCTAAATCTATTTATGTATTATTTACGCAAGTCAGGGTACTACATTTTGCGTCTTACGTTTTGCATTTAATACCTGTAATTATACATTTAAAAAATAAATGAGCATCAATTTAAATTTAGGCTTCTAAATTAAGTTTCCATCTGTAAATATTTAAACAGAATACAGGGAAAAATCAATTCACGTAAAAGCATCTTTACAAAACGGGCTTGGGAACCAAACAAATCGGATCATAAAAGCAAAGTAGCCAGACTGCCTTCCCGTAAGCCTTTTTTAACAGTTCCGGTGAGGAGAGTTGGCTTATAGGTATTTGAGAGGTAAGCTTATTTATACATATTTTTATACAGAGAAATTGCTGAATGTATTTAAATTTAAAAAAGTTATGTGTCTGGAACATATTTATATCGGCATACGTATATATATCTAGTGATATTTATATCAATATTTTTGTTACTGAAAGAAGTGTATGGTCCGATAGTAAACGGTTACCGTAGACTAATATTTTAAAGAGTCAACGTCAAAGTCAAAGTTCTTCTTATATTGGTATAAACAAAATATACATACATACATACATATCATCACGCCAAGTCGCGAACGGGGTAGGCAGAGAATATAGAGCGCCAGTTCTCTCTAGACTTACATACCTCTTTCGCTTCGTCCACATTCATCAGTCAGTCTTCATAAATGCTCGTCGGTTTCGAGTACTCTTAACGTTCCCGTCCTTGAGCGTCCGATCGATTTGATCTATGTAGTTGGAACGTGGCCTTCCTCTGCCTTTTCTTGCACACACTTTTACTTTGTATATCTGTTTAGTCATTCTTTCTTCACTCAAAATATACTAAAAAACAAATCCATTAACACAAAATATACTAAAAATCAATGCAATTAATTCCGCCACTAAGTCTCGTGACACAGTGCCCGTATGCACCAGTGGAAATAATGAAATAATTCCGTTTTTGTCGCTTGCGTGACTAAGCCAACAAAATGGCCGCCTCTTGTGAATTTATACTTTATTGCGTTTGGTTTATGTCCCAGTTATATCTGGGCAGAATTCTAAACATTCAGTAATGTGCTCGTGTATCAGACAACATGATAATCTGGACGGTAGTGTGATAAAATACCAAAGCGAAAGTAGCGGCGCTTCTAAACACTGGCAAGTGTTACCGTTTTCATTCATTTTGTCTGTGCCATCATAAACCTTAAGACAATGCACTTCCTATGATGAAATCAATTCAAGAGATATATTTAAGTGCCGACGTGATAGATGGCGAGTCCATCACCGTTTCTCAAGCACTATACAATTATCTTTGAAACTCTTTTTAAATTTGTGCATTCGTCTTGTTGTTTACCTTCACGGGTAAGCTCGTGGCGTGGTCAATCATAGTATTAAGGGTCAGCTAAACCTCATTGATCCAGACTGCCGGAGTACGACCTTGCGATCTTGAATTCACCGACTCATCAAAATATTTTATCACTACAGTTCAAACTGCTACTAATTGTAATAAATAAATAAATAAATAAATACCTAGGACAATTCCACACAAATTGACCTAGTCCCAAATTAAGCAAAGCTTTTGTTATGGTAACTAGACAGCGATATATTTACTTATATAGATAGATATATACATAAATACATAGGACATCCAAGGTACAAATATTCGTGTTCATCACACAAATATCTGTCCTCAGCGGGACTCGAACCCGCAATCTCAAGTTTCGCAGTCAGGAGCTCTAACCACTAGACCAGACGGTCGTCTTAAAGAAATTCAAGAGTCAAATTTAAGAGTTGTGCTCTTGTCGCCGACCCTGATGCAGCTCTCTCCATTTGCCTCTGACCACCGCAATCGCTTTGACCTCCCTATACGCCATGATAGAATAGTTCATGCTGAATAGCCTTCAGACCGAAACTTGCTAACCTACATAGTCTATCTGTAAAGTGGCTACCGTAATTTCCTCCCGATACAAAAGATATCTCGCCTCGTATAAACAATGTACCATTAAAATTACATTAATCATCCTTAGGCGTCGACTCAACCTTGCCGTTAAGTGAGCGAACCTTTCAGCTTTAGCTTTGAAGATGCGCTCTTTGATGTGTGAACTTTCAAAGTTTCAGCCTATTATTTATTATAATAATTTCACGAGCAGAGTTCACGGGACTCCCAGTTTCGGAAGTCCGACAACATTAAAAATAGATTTAGCGTGTTTTGTTTTCTCATTAAACTTGTAGCATACCGCGATTTGTCACGCGTTGTATGCCATTTATTTGTGTATATATCTATGTATATATATCAATCAAACGTCTAGTCATTTGATTGATAACAGCCTTGGCTTATTATCTGTTACAAAGTACTTCACGCTAGGTCATATGCAGATCAAAGCATATTCATATTCTATACGTAAGCTGCACGAATTTTCGGCTCACTTAAAAACATGTCTTGTACAATGTTATATTTTCCCTTCCTGGCTCGTAAATTATGCTCTTTAAATTTGTTTTTATTATACATATCATCACGCCGAGTCCCTCATGGGGTAGGCAAAGAGAGCAGAGTGCCAGTTATCTCTAGAATTATAGCCCACTCTTGCTTTGTTCACATTCAAATCTGTTTATTCGTAATGTTCAGGACACAGGATTTAACACTGAAACCGTTAAGACTTCGTTAATTACTTCTCAATCTTATCCAGTATGTAAGAGCATATAATACGGAATTTGCAATCTCAAAACCCAAACCGAATAAGCTAATAACGGCCCCGAAATAAATACGCTAATATTATTTACGTAAACACGTAAGAAGACATTAATCATGTTTACAAAAGCTTGTACGAGTTCCAAGTTTAGGGGTAAAATGGAACGGGGGTAACATGGTTAGTGGGGTGAGTGGGGAAGGGGGTAATATGGAACTTGGGTAATGTAGATTTATTTGAAACACGGCCTCTTTGATTCGAGGATTGCTTTTGGGATGAAATTGTGGATAACTTAGCATATGTTTTGAGGTATGGGTGCGTAGAGAATAAATCGGCAAATTTAAGACGTTTTGAATCGTGTTTAGAACTCATAGATTTTTCACCAAACATTTCACGGTAACCGCTTACTAACAAGCAGGTCACATAATTGACACAATAACGGGTTTATACATGCTCGATATCACACCAGCAATCAAATAAGAAAAAAATATCAATAAATTATTTTATCTTTTCACATTATTTTTAAAGCCGTGGTGGCCGAGTGGTTTCTGACGGTTGCCTGCACGACGCAAAGGTCATGAAGTTTGAATCGACTGTACCAATGAGTTTTTCTGAACTTAAGTACAGTGATTAGTCACACCACGAGCTTCACGGTGAAGGAAAACATCGAGAGGAAACCTGCATACGTCTGAGAAGAAATTCAAGGCGTATGTATAGTCGTGCTTGAGTAACGGCGATGGACTCGCCATCTGTCACGTTGGCACCTAATATACCTCTGGCGGAAAGTGGGTGTGTGGGTATTACCTATACACCTCTGCCTACCCCTTCGGGGACCCTT
>JACCPG010005628.1:0-15922 GCA_016069955.1 Drepana arcuata
GCTAATGTGTAATAACCTGTATATATTTTTATTATAATGAAGTAACACCAAGTAAATGTATAATTTTTAGATACATTTAGCCCCTTAGGCCAATCCAATCTGGACTTACAGACTTAATTTTTTTATTACACAGATTTTTTTTTATACCTAAACAATTTATTTATTTTTGTGATAAAAATACAAAAAACACGATTAATAATACACAACAAGTTGAACATTTAAAATTTGACCAACCTTTTGATTTTATTTTTAAACCAGTTGATACATCCATTAGAGAAGTCAGTAGCTTGTGCTGAGAGTCGCGGCGGCGCGATGTTGATGACCGTATACACGACAATGCATTGGTAATCCATAACACGGACATTTCCTCAGCGCGACCAAGGTTGTACTGACAGGCAGGAGACAGCACCGCGTCACCCAACGACGCGCCGCGCCTGCGCTGGTTGCCAACTTCCCGCGACGACGCTGCGTCCGCGCAACTAACGGCCTTCGTCGGACACGCTTATAACACTCACATCAAGTATATCACGAGATCTATTAACGCCATCCAGACGTGGTTATTTACAACATTAACTCGGCTCAAAACTCCCGAACCGCTACTGGAAGCCTTCATTTGAATATTCTATCTATATTTGAAATTCATTACCGCGTCGTACGTTGAATGTAATTTAGATCTCTCATTTAAAAAACCATTAACCCTATCTACGCGGTAGCATACACTAGCAATGCATAAAACGATCAGCTGTTACATGCAATATCTAACAGTTGTAACGTGCGCTCGTTTATTTTGAAACTCATTGTTTACATCACCACGACACGGCTCTGTCGTCGACACCGACGTCGAATCCTATTAGAAAAGACGTGTATTGAAAACCGATAAATAAATCGGTAATAAAGTTTTAAATAAATCGTATTTTTCTACATGTTATATTAAAATCGCTGGAGCTACATATATACAGCGGCACGGTAATATCGATTTACTTTAGTAAGAGTAAAGCAAGCGACGGCGGCGGCGTGGCGACGCGTCGGGATCAGGACGCGACTGCGGCGGCTGGCCATTCCGACTGGAGCCCGCCACGTCACTGTACTACCAAGCCTCTGAACCACTTTCATAAATCTTCCATATTTACTTACCTAATTCATTAGTTTTGTTTATTGCGCAGCGTTCGCAAATAATCACACGCGTTCGATATCAAATGACAAAGATTTTGGTCCACGGCCGGCAGCATTACAACCCCCGTGTTCCACTGACCTATTTTGCAATATTGAAATATAAACGTATAGATAAACGATACCTCATATATCCCCGTCAACAATTTTGTTTGGTACTCATTTTAGATCAATCGTGTTTTTTTGTATGGATATATTTTATAATTAGACAAACTTTCTGTAAGTTTTCTTCCGTTTTTTATGCTTATCTGGTTATATCTAACTAACAATACTATGTATAACTAATATATCTCAAGTACATACAATATTATTTTAATTTGAACATATAAATGGTATTGTAAAAATGCCATATTATACATAATATTTTAGTTTACTTCTTAAATTGGTCTGTTCAGTAGTAAATTATTAGGTTCTAATATTTTAAGTTAGACTTTGGATGTATAGCAGCCACTTTTTCGATTAAAACTAACTGCGACTGTGTCATGTACCAAACAGGAATTTTATTTTAGTCTCTTACACTGGTTCATCGAGACCTCATTTTAAATTATGTAAATTGTTTTATCAGGCCAAATCTTCGTTGCATCAAATGAGACGAACGCAAAAATAACAAAATGTGTGACATCAAAATGTTCAATGTTATATTATAGCTAATTTTAACGCTACTCTTGTCTCTCACTTGCCAACTTTCTTACAAATTTGACAGATACGCGAGTAGTTATAATTAAATTCAAGAAGCATTGCCAAGGCCTCTGGTTACTCGCTACCGTACAGATTGATTCCTGTGGTGAGTTTGTATCTAGCGGGTTCATGACCTGGTCTGGATCAATGTTGATGGCCTGATTTAACTAAATACTGCTTCGTAAAACTCCATCCATTAAACTTGAGGAATCCGAGTGGCCGAGTGGTTCGAGCAGTTGCCTGCGACGCAAAGGTCGCAAGTTCGAATCCCGACTGTACCAATGAGTTTTTCTGAACTTAAGTACAGTGATTAGTCACACCACGAGCTTTTACGGTGAAGGAAAACATCGAGAGGAAACCTGCATACGTCTGAGAAGAAATTCAAAAGGCGTATGTATAGTCGTGCTTGAGTAACGGCGATGGACTCGCCATCTGTCACGTTGGCACCTAATATACCTCTGGCGGAAAGTGGGTGTGTGGGTATTACCTATACACCTCTGCTACCCCTTCGGGGACCCTTGTGGGAAGGCGTGAGGATATATAATTATTTTATAATGTTTGTCAACTTATTTGGTTCGCTATTATTTTATGGTCCTGATATATGAGATATGGAAACTGTATGTTCTTAACACGGCCCCATTTTTTCCTGACTGCATAGTTTTCACTCATAATTTGGCAAAATGCCTAAATCAAAAACAGCTCTTAGACAAAGGATCGACTATTCTTCTTTGAATGTTTGGGTTTTGGTGCGATTTTATAACAAAACCAAGGTGGATGTGGATGCGCGAAAATAATAGTGTGGTATTCACAAATTAACATCGCAGGTTTTAACACCTACAGAAATTTTAGATCTTAAATATAGATATTTATTTATCGGACCACGGACAAATTTTACGGAGAAAGAAAGCTTCGTGAGGAATTTAATACATATACATAAATATTAATATTAGTAACTAAAAAAGCAGTCGCCATCTGTCACGTCGGGTTCTAAATATATAAAAAAGTGCCCTACGGCAACCATTGTCAAAACTTGAAGCAATAATTAAGTAAGTCGACGGCCGTCTGGTCTAGTGGTCAGAGCGAAGCTTGAGGTTGCAGGTTTGATTCCCGCTGAGGGCAGATATTTGTTTGATGAACACGAGTATTTGTCACGAGTTGTACACGAGACAGTCTTGGATGTCCTATGTATTTATGTACATATCTATTCATATAAGTATACATATATATATATTTATATCGATACGGTAACGATAGTAGTCAACGATATATATATATATATATATATCGTTGACTACTATCGATAAGTTAGTAGTAAACGATAGTAGTCAACGATATATTGACGATGTTGACTACTATCGTTTCTTTGCTCAATTTGTGTGGAATTGTCCCAAGGTATTTATTTATTTTATTTAACTAATTTCTACCTAAATTTAATTCAGATAATCTACAATTTTCGCTTGGAATCGAGCCAGAACTTGTGTGTTGATATAGAAACACCAATGAATCTATAATTTTTATCGCATCTAAATTACGATTAGTACACATAGTCAAATCATTTCTATTTTAGCACCAGATCGTTAATGTTTATGGCAAAACCACAGTTTATATAACATTTATGTTTAGCAGGCATGACGGCTCATCTAACTACAGTGAGTTGCTATCGGTTGCTTAAAATTTTACTGAGTCTTATAAAATCTTAATAAATATCATATTCATGACCAGCTGTGCCGGGGACTTCGTCCGCGTGGAGTTTAACGAATTTGTCCAGTTTCTTCAAAGATACTCTTTATTACATTCTGTGCTACCTGCTTATGAACATCCCGTCAAAATTGGTCCAGCCGTTTCAGAGATTAGCCGGACAAAACGGACAAAAATCGTAAAAAAATATATTTTTTAATATATCCATATGCATTTAATAAAAAGCGGTTATTTTAATATTACAAACAGACACTCCAACTTTTATTTATTTGTATGTATATTTAGATCTAAAACATCACTTCGTCATCGTACTTTCGGTATGAATGAAGAATAGTGAAGAATGTATGGTTTCCGGGCATTACTTCTCTGGGATAAATATTTATTCCATGCATATTCGAATGAAATCAACATTTACATTTTGCTAGATCCATATATTTTTCTATACGATGATACACTTTAAAATAATAAATTGTTTACAACAGTCCTCTTAATGCGATAATATACTTTGTGAACAGAGTGTGAATATATTCCAACGTATTATATATATTTATTCGTAAAAGTCACAACACTGAATCAACTACAGAAGTTTTAAGCGGTTTAACAATATATTTAAACGTTTTTTTTTCATAACACACATCACATCTACTATATATCTACTGATATACCTACAATTCGAAATTTAAAAGATTGGGTTGTAATTGCTGGGCCCCGATTACTTGGTCATTTCGTGTTTGGGTGAAGCTCCTCTTTCGGAGTTCGGGGTACTGCATCCTGATGTGCTTTGAGGACTCCTCTCGTGGACCTAAGAAACAATATGTTTATTATTGTACAAAAAAAAATATGTTTGGCAATCGGTGACTGCCGCGGTAAAGCTATTGCATAGCATTTTTTATCAACTTATGCAATACACCTATATACTTTCTCACAAACAGCTGCTTACGTACTAGGCATACCTTTTAAGTTCTGTCGTTTCAATATTTCCCGGCAATTTTGAATTTGACTGTTCTATATTCGAATATGTAAAAAATTTGAAGGTGTTAGGTTTTATTTTCGTTACGGATTTTTTTGATTCAGTCGCCGCGATGAAAGCTATACAAAAGCTTAACTAGATAAGCATGTGTAACCAATCTTCGTTCACCGCTAGCACAAACTTGTAGTTAATTCCTAAATCCATTTACTTACAACCCCAAAATCATCATAATCAATCATCACTAAGATGATCCATAATGATAATAGTTAATTGTACATCTGTTTTTTTTTTATATCACATGAGTGACAAACAAGCATGCGGTCCGCCTGATGGTAGGCGGTTACCGCCGCCTATGGACGCTTGCAACACCAGAGGTATCGTACGTACTCGCACGCTGCCGACCCTGCAGGAATCTTTTCACACCCTTCTTGAAGAACTCCATGCTGTACTCTCCAGAGAAAACCTCAACGGGGAGCTCATTCCACAGCCTGAGCATTCGAGGAAGGAAATTCCTTTGGAACCGCGCACTGCGAGACCTTTGTGGTTCCAAGGTATGGGGATGAATTCCCCGTCGATGGCGAGAGGTGCAGTGGTAGAAGGTGGAAGTGGGCATCATGTCCAACAATTCTGCAGAACACTCCCCGTTATACAAGCGGTAGAACACACACAACATATAACAAGCTATTGGTGGATTCATAAGATTGGATAATAGTAACGTGTTTTTAATAAAATACGGGCGGTGTTGGCTGGTCGCCGTGCAACAATATTGTTTTATAGTAATTCATATAGTCGTCTAAATCACTCCCAGCAGGTACGCTTAGGTGAAATGAAATATTACCCTGACGACTAATGTAACCTTTGATCAAAAGATCAAAGGCGCCGAGACTGGCTAGTGGGCATAAACAACGTGGGAGTACGTCACCTTCGAATACAAAGCTATGTACAGTATGTATATAACCGATTATATACCTAGCTACTGTATTCGTTATCCAACAACAGTTATTATAAATAATACATATAATTAAACTGTAGTTCAATATCAAAATATACTACGCTCTTATTTTAGTAAATAATAATAAATAATCATATCCTCACGCCTTCCCACAAGGATCCCCGAAGGGGTAGGCAGATGTGTTTAGGCAATACCTACACACCCACTTTCCGCCATAGGTATATTAAGTGCCAACGTGACAGATGGCGAGTCCATCGCCGTTACTCAAGCACGACTATACATACGCCTTTGAATTTCTTCTCAGACGTATGCAGGTTTCCTCTCGATGTTTTCCTTCACCGGAAACCTCGTGGTGTGACTAATCACTGTACTTAAGTTCAGAAAAACTCATTGGTACAGTGGGGATTCGAAATTGCGATCTTTGTGACGCAGACAACTGCTCGAACCACTCGGTCACCACGGCTTGGCTTATTTTAGTTTGAGTAGTTTAACAGAATAGTTTCTTAATAGAATAGAGTAATAAAACCACTTTTTAGAACAACACAACAATCAGAATACTTGAGTAACACCGATGTAGATACAGAAGATTCGAAGCCACTATAAATATCCGCTCTTATTTCGAAATTTAGTCCAATACACATTCATTAATGAAGTACGGGAATAGTTTTCCCTTCAGTAAGCATGTAGGTCAAGTGGCCTGCAGTTCTATTAAGGTGGGTGACGTAAATAACGTCTCATATTTAAAATATACTAGCTGTCCCGCCCAGCTTTGCTTGGGAGTTAAAAAGTGGGAGAGAAAAAGTTAAATTGCTCGTAACACGATCGCAGCGCCACCTAACGGGTCCAATTGTGATTTAAGCTATCCTATCTTTTAAGTTAGATCAAACCGCACACGGTGTGCAAATTTGATTGGAATCGGTTAAGTAGTTTAGGAGCACATCGCGGACAAACAACGTGACACGTAATTTATATATATTAAGACATGGTGGCCGAATGGCTTGAGTAGTTGTCTGCAACACCACATATTGCAAGCTTGAATCCCGACTGTACCAATGAGTTTTCATGTTCTTAAGTATATTGATTGGTCACATGAGTTTGCGAGAGGTGACGGAAAAAATCGAGAGGAAACTGCTGGAGAAGAAATTTAATAGTCGTGCTTGTGTAACGGCGATGGACTCGCCATCTGTCACGTTAGCACCTAAAATATATCTCCGGCGGACATTTGGGTAGTACCTATCTAGGGGTCTTTGCGGGAGGGTGGTAATAATAGTTAGTATGAAGCTGAATAGTTTGTTCGGTTGAATAAATAAATCATATTACAAGCAGAAAACTGAGTCATCTCTTTGACAACTTAAATTTAGTGAAATTGATTTCGTTGTGTATGAAAGAGTATTTTGGTGCAATAAAGCTTGGAAACATTGCCAATTAATGTTTGTGAGTGATTAGTATCTACGTATACGCGACACAAAACGGAATTGTCACATTGATTGATTAACTGAAATGAAGCCAACCGACATATTGACAAAACTGTAGAGTTTATTCATGAACAACCATGTTAGTAGCAGCAAAATTGACGATTACTGCAACATGAAATCTAAACAATCTTTAGAATATGTTGCCCTGGTATTCAATGCCTATCAAATATTACAAATTCTATTTCAATTTTATTCTAAGAACAGGCAAGGGTCGGCAACGCGCGAGTGATACCCCTGATGTTGCAAGCGTCTATAGGCGGCGGTAACCGCTTACCATCAGGCGGACCGCATGCTTGTTTGCCACCCATGTGGTATAAAAAAAAGCCGCGCTGGCCAAATTGTCCGGGTGGGCAAAATCAGATTGAACCAATGAATTTAGAGGAACCCTTCATATGATAAAGAAGAATATATACGGTTGGTTATGACGGCGACGTCTTTCATCTTTTCCGTTGGCACCGAAACATAATATCTTCGACGATCTAAGGGTGTTCACCTCTGCCTACGTCCTTGGGAGATGCTAGTGGAAAATCTTAAAGATATATAAATTGCATTCTAAAATGTAACCTGTAATCCAGTATGTAGCATATTAGCGATGGTCTCCACATCCAATGTAGAATCTTGTGCAGAAATCTTCTTGATTGCAGAAGAGACGATACACAGGTCACCCCTGAGCTCACGTACTAAGGCTGTTATTTTCTGAGCATTGCTAAGAACTTCCACACTTTGGGTGTAAGGGTTGTACCGCACTCCAAATGGACGCTGTATGCTGTCAGCAAATGCCCTGTGATAAGAAAATACCATATTTATACTTTTAAAAAAGTTATGTGGCTCGCCATCTTTTTTTTTGTATTGTGTCACGTAGCGTGAGTTCCGGGAGCTTTTGCTACTTAACCGGTCAATGGCGAGACCTAGGCCTCCAGCCAGTGCTCGCCATCTGTCACGTTGGCACCTAATATACCTCTGGCGGAAAGTGGGTGTGTGGGAATTACATATACACCTCTGCCTACCCCTTCGGGGACCCCTGTGGGAAGGTGTGAGGATATATTATAAAAAAGTTTTTTTTTTATCACACGGGTGTGGCAAACAAAAATACGGTCCACCTGATGGTAAGTGGTTACCGCCGCCTATGGACGCTTGTTAGTTCTCATATGTTATCCTTCCATGTACAGGAAAAATTAAAACAAGATATTTTAACACAATGGATTTGTTTACATCCAAGGAGGAACCGGGAGAGACAAAGTTCAACTATCTATACTGCAATGTGAAATCAAGGTTATGACTATTCGAAATCGTCACATGTGTATGAAAAGGTCAATTTTGATGAACTCAACAAGGTCTGAAAGTTGAGAGTGAACTGGTGTTCTATTTACTCTGCAAATCCCGTGTTGAACGCGATTACAGTTTGTATGATTATGATGATGTAAAGTATTTAAAAAACAGTTTAAATCGGTAATTATGTTTTTAGCGAAGAGATATTTAAATGCACCCATTTGTGTAGCGTTTTATTGAATTATAATAACATAGAAAGCTTTAGAAATCATTTAAATAATACATTGTCCTATTTAAATAATCGAGCATAGTTAGATTATTTAAACAATAAAAAAAAATTGTAATGAGCTCCTTGGGGAGGGGAGGATGGTTATATAAAAAAAAATATCCTCAGAAGTAGGAATAAATGGGCCAATGACATTTTCATATATGCAGATGGAATTCCAATTATTCCGTCCGTTGTAATAACTCTTAATTCATTCTTCGTCACTGTGCTCGTAATCTTGAAAAATAGCTTTATCGACCATTCGCTTCGTCTCTGCGCGCTATAGGCGTGAGAGTAGTAAACTTCACTATTTACGAGCATATCTTGTGTAATACTCAATCAACAATGTAAATATCATCCGTTTGCCTTTATTCACTCACACACACACTTACACACATTCATAATCAATGCTCAATTTTATCCCTAAACTGCCACCATATACCCACCTGGCTCTCAAGATACAGATTAGACCTAGTTTGAGAACCAGGGCACATTCATAATGAATACATTTTGCTTAAATTAATAATTTTACATTTCTGAAACTCGATAAGTTTACCTTTATATAAGTTTAAGTTTTACTTCATTTAAGACTAGATAATAATATAAGGTCCACTGTATGCATATTTTTGCTATTTTAAACTTTCCTTATAATGTTTTATTAATATTTTATAGTTGACTAGCGGCCCGACCCGGCTTCGCACGGGTGGACATTTATTTTTTTATTTACATTTTGGCATTTTTTTTTCTATCAATTAAAATAGCCATAAATCAATCAATCAAATCAAGATCAATTTTTAAAATCGGTCCATTACTTTTGGGCCAATTCCTTACAAACATATTTACATACAAATCTTTCCTCTTTATAATATTAGTTTAGATGTACTAATATTTTTGCCATTTGAATAAAATTGGGAACTTAGTGGTCAACTGCCTACTATACGCCGATGACGCGGTTTTACTGGCGTCATCAGAGGGCGAACTGCAGTCACTAGTTACCATAATGAAAGTAGAATGTGAAAAGAAGGGGCTGCGCCTAAACGCTGGCAAGACTAAGGTTCTGGTATTCGAAAGAGATGAACAAGTGACCGAGTGTGCTATATCGGTAAATGGGCAAATTCTAGAGCAAGTGAATGAATTTGTATATCTTGGAAGCATGTTCACACGAGATGGAAAGTATGAAAAAGATATTGAAAGAAGGATAACTGCCGGAAATAGGGTGAATGGAGCCATGTCGGCGTTGATGGGCAGTAAAAGTCTGAGCAAGAATGCTCGAGTTGCTGTCCACAACGCGATATTGGTACCTACCTTATTGTATGGCAGCGAATCCTGGGTATGTCAGAGGAAGTATGAAAATAGCTTGAATGCAGTCGAGATGCGATCTCTTCGAAAAATGTGCGGCGTAACGATATTAGATCGAAACCGCAATGAAGAGATTCGCAAATCTACTGGCGTCAATGAGGGCGTGATTGTAAAGATGAAGAAAGTCATGTTACGTTGGTTTGGACACATAGAAAGGATGAGTGAAGAAAGATTGACGAAACAGATATACAAAAGCAAAAGTGTGTGCAAGAAGAGGCAGAGGAAGGCCACGTTCCAACTACCTGGATCAAATAGATCGGACTCTGAAGGACGGGAACGTTAAGAGTACTCGAAACCGACGAGCATGTATGAAGAGACAGATGAATGTGGACGAAGCGAAAGAGGTATGTAAGTCTAGAGAGAACTGGCGCTCTATACTCTCTGCCTACCCCGTTAGGGACTTGGCGTGATGATATGTATGTATGTATGTATGTATGAATAAAATTATTATTATTCACTTCATTACCGTTATTTCAGCTAAGGAGCTATCAAAGTCCTTTTAAAACCAAAATTAAGTAACCGTGTTCAAATCCAGTTGTAAGAGGATATTTATATTCCAATCACGTTACGGATTAAATATTCTCAAAGCATTTAAAAAGGAATATTCATTGCACGAACTCTGAAAGTACTAGGGTGTTACTGTAAAAATGAAGAAAGGCGTATTAATTCGGACATGTAGAAAGGATGAGTGAAAAAATATTGACGAAACAGACATACAATGCGAAATAGTGTGGAAGGGGCAGAGGAAGATCCCGTTTCCCATCAATTTTATTAAAATTTGGTCTCGTATAAGATGTTCGTGGGTTAGGGTTAAGTACTCGTGTCGAGTATTCAACTGGAGTGGTATCAAGCACTATAATATATACGCTTTGACCAAAGTTTTAAAAAACCTTGCTGTATATGACGGTATTGATTAAGGTTTTAATACCATAAAATAAGTTAAACCGCTCTGTAATTAAGGTATCAGGCATTAACGTAGAACAACGCTCGGGGTTGTATAAATTTCACTTGAACATGATTTTAATTTTAATTAAGAACACTGGGTAGAATTTAACCTTTATTAATCTAACCCTGTTTCGCATAATCAGTATTAACTGAAGCAAATTTAGACCTTGACTATTTTCAACAAAATTTTGGGTTACTTAATTGTTTTTACAACTAGTGTCTAATATTACCTTACTTTAGAAAAATATAAAACTGATAGCCGAGCCTAACAGTGATATGCTCCTTTAATTTACTTTTATATTCTCACGCCTTCCCACAAGGGTCCCCGAAGGGGTAGGCAGAAGTGTATAGGTTCTATGCACACACTCACTTTCCGCCAGAGATATATTTTAGGTGCCAACGTGACAGATTGGGAGTCCGTTGCCGTTACTCAAACTCCTTTTCGCTAAAATCAACCTAAGACCGCTATGGACTATGTACCTACTAGCATGGTTTTAGACCACTAAACCAATAGATATAGAATATTTCTTTTTAGTGTTGGATAGGCTTCCAATTTCAATTTTCAAGCCAACTTTTCCAAATATATTTACCTCATTTTCTCCTTGGCTTCTTCGAAGGAGTCAGTGTAGTAATAGGCGTTTTGATAGGAAGTAATGATGCATTCCTCATTCACAGTGATGTCAGGATCGAACCGCTTGATCTTGTCAGGCGTGGTGAGGGCGTGCTGCAGCTCGGCTACAGACGATAGGAGTCCGGCTCCGTAGACGCGGAAGGTACCGTCGGCCAAACGACAGAGGCCAAATTCGACAGTGAAAAAATATAGCTGAAATTAAAATTGTTTGTATTTACTAAGGTAATAGAAAATTTGATTTATTGTCTTTACGAAAATGTGTTTTAGCTGTAAGATGAATAATTAATGCAAAAGAAACAAATTTATAAACGTCACTTAAATCTGGCCACCTTAAGCATACCTACCTAAAAAAACATTGATATTATACCGTTCGACTTAGTCTCAAAATATATCCTGAGGAGCAGTCCCCAGAGTATTTATTATACATGCGTACAAACTGTTAGACAGGCATCGTCAGATTTGAAAGGAATATTTCGTTGAACCTCCTTAGATAAATTCTAAATTGTCTAACTTACCGTTGCCAATTTATCGATATCTTCATCGGAAGCGCCAAGGGAAGCCAAACCAAGTTCCTGGGAGAATTGAGCGAAGCTCGGATTGGCGAGCAGTGGCATGTGCCCCAACAACTCGTGACAACAGTCGCTGTCAAACATAAACGGTTATTCACACCATTCCGTAATTTAACAAATAAGAAGTGAAACAATAAAACCTAGTTTATTGTAATAATGAGATCAATGAGGCCGTAAAATGGGCTATATGAATACGGGTTCTTATAAAATAAACCTGCAATTTCGACAGTTCTCGTAGCGAGAACAATTGAATTATAATAAAATTAACGTATGATTTTTGTCTACCATTAGTCTCATCTATTTTGTTCCAAGTAAGTCTTAACAAAATTGTATTGTTGAATAATTCAGTTAGCAAAACAGGCTTATGGCTCCACATGAAGCTTAAGCCAGTGCTGACAGACATTTTAATGGGAAAAGAAGAAGACCTTTCTTCTTCTTTCAAGATCAGAAGTTGTCTACTGATAATTTTACACAATATATTTAAACTGACAAAAATACTGCTCTATATATCCAAAGGTACCGATTAAATATAAAATGGCGTCTCATCTTGAAAATGGACGCTTCATTGAGAGACCTTGACATAGCTGTAACGTACACAAACATATTCTAACTAAAAATCGTCTCCATACTCACGGCTCGGGCGTGTAGAAGGGATCCGAAGAGTGGCGTATATACTGAGTGCAATGAAACACTCTAAAAGCGAGACCCGAGAGGAAGTCCCTGGGCGACAGATAGCCCGCCACCGGACGCAGTTGGAACCCCGTTTTGCGCTTAAGGAAAGCACTTACATCTTCCAGCTATAACGTGAATGGGTAAATTGAGGACATAATGTTGCATACTGATAAAATTCGGAAGCTTAATAGCTTTTGACTTCATTGGTTAAAAGGAATTCATTCGAAAAATAACCATCAAAATATAACTCATATTGAATTACTTATCCAAGTATGTTTATCTATGTAGACATAATCATATCGATACACATTGGCAACTAAAGTATATCTCTGCAGACACTACACACTTTTACCTCTATCTACCCCTTCGGGTATCCTCGCGGGAAGGGGTGAAAATATATATGCTATGCTGTAACTTCAGAAACATAAAACTACTTAGACGGGACCGCGGTACACAGCCGCGGTCCCATCCACTCAATATTTTATTATCCGCTTCCTTTATTGAAGAATACGGACTACGAGCTATCATCTACTACAAAAAAAAACAATCGGATTATTAGTTCAAACTCCGCCCCTTTATAAAATTTGGTATAGATATCCCTGTAACTCTCCACTAGATGTTTTCACAAGTTTCCAGACGCAATTTACTGACCTGTGGCAAGTTATCTTCTCTATAACCGCAGTACTTTACCAGTTGGGGCCAGTTCTCCAAATACTCATCACACGCGTGCTTTTGATAAAGCTTGAACAGCTCACGGAACACGATACCCCTGAAATTGAAGTAAGATTAAATTACAAACAACTTGTGCGCCAACAGTAGTAACTTCAGTATGAAAGTTTGTGAAATTCAATAAATTATTACATTCGATGAAGTTTGTCTGCATTGAATTGGGGAATAGAAACATGGTACCGCTTAAAATATATTTTAGGTGCTAACGTGACAGATGGCGAGTCTATGGCCAATTTGGTAATCTTGAATATACCGTGGCTATGCACTTATTCCATTAATCGTATCCTTACTAGGCGTTCCTAATAAACAGAATTACACAATCAGAAATTCGCATTAATGTAGGAATAATTATCAATTCGCCATTTCTCAGAAATCGCTCCAGGCAATGTTAAACAATTATAAATATTTAGAAGTCTGTCAGGATAGCACAAACAAACATAATATAAACGCGAACATCACAAGCCGAGAACAATTAAGCAAACAAATGCGCAAGAATACTCACCAAGTCTTAATTTCGGTCTCAGTGTATTGCACCTTTGGAATCGGTTGGCCGCTGAGATCAAAGAGAAAGAGCTTTGAAATTTTGTTGCCTTACTTTAAGCGAAAAGAGAACTGAAATATTGGAAATTATACAGGAGCTTTGTTGATGAATAAATAGGTAGCTTTTTTTTGTTATAATACTAATGATGTTATATTTGTTCCTCATGCCTTCCCACAAGAGTCCCCGAAAAGATAGGCAGAAGTGTATAGATAGTACCCACACACCGACTTTCCGCCGGTGATATATTTTTTTAGGTGCCATCGTGACAGTTGGCGAGTATACATACTTCATTGAATTGCTGCACAGACGTATGCAGGATTTCTCTCGACGTTTTCTTACACCGTAAAGCTCGTGGGGTAACTAATTACTTTACTTAAATTCAGAAAAACTCATTGTTACAGGACGGATTCGAAGTTGCAATCTTTGTGTTGCAGGCAACTACTCGAGCCACTCGGCCACCACGGCTCATTATATTTATTAATACTTAAATGCTTCGAGACACTGTAATGATGCTTACTATTTATAATTATTTGCAATAGCAGCGAATTGCTCACGCCGCTTGCGATAAACGGGGTCTTTGAACCCGGGATGATCAGCGTCAAGTTCAGAACCGTACATCAACACGTTTTGAGCACGATCTAAATCGGAGATCTTACGAGGAAACCAATGCATTTCACCAAAATCTGAAAAATAGTTATGAAAATGTAAAAAAAACAAATTATTAAGATTACAAAAAAAAACATACAGTTGCAATAGTTTTCCAGATGTTAAGGAAAGCTGATTTGAAATCCTTTGTCTCAACGTTAACACTTTGAGAGATGATATAACTTTATAACATTGACTTGTCCATTGGTTTTTAATTGAAAGAGTTTTAAAGTAATTTATTTCAAAGAAATAACTTTTAAGGATCCCAGCATGTTTACTTTACTTATCGATTTTTTTCGAAGTTGATTTGTCTCGCGAAAACTCGAGCATGGCACGACCAAATTAGATGATTCTTTTGTGTGTACTTGCATCGATTCTAAAATGGTTTATATTCATAACTAGGCCCGATGTTCAATTCAAACTTGTTTTGTTTGTGTTTTACCCTAAACAAAGCTCGACTGGACACCTAGGTATGTAAAGTAAATATAATTAGCAATACCGAAGGCGAGGATCTACCTCGTCAAGGAATCAGCGGTAACTAGAGCGCTTCACACCCTCAACAATATTCATCAATTTATAGACCTATTCACGAGCACTCTGAGTGAATTCAACAGGTTAGCACTGTGCATTATGTGCTTATAGGTATATTGATAAATAAATTTCAAATTAAAAAAAAATATATATATACATATATATGTATAATAAAAATTTTAATGGCTCAATACCGAAACTTGCGGCAGCAGACAGCGGTGTCGGTGGAGGGAACTGTTCGCCAGATTGGGGAACAACTTCAAAGTCTTGCACCTCTCGCTTCAGCATTCTTTTCAACTGTTCCATTCTATGAGGATCGCACTCAACGTCGACAAGAATATCGGCCTAGAAAATATTAATACATATAACATTTTATATATCTTCACGCCTGACATAGACACACACCTACTTTCTACCGGAGATATATATTAGGTGCCGACATGACAGTTGGCGTGTTCATCGCCGTTACTCAAGCACATCTTTGAATTTATTCTCAAACGTATGCAGGTTTCCCCTCAAAATTTTCCTTCACCGTAAAGCTCGTGGTGTGACTAATCACTGAACTTTAGTTCATAAAAACACATTGGTACAGTCGGAATTCGAACTTGCAATCTTTGTGTTGCAGGTTTTGTTTTAAACCACTCGGCCACCAAGGCTCAACAACTCAAAAAATTACATTGTTGAGTTGATATATCTACACGCCTTCCCACAAGGGTCCCCGAAGGGGTAGGCAGAGGTGTATAGGTAATACCCACACACCCACTTTCCGCCAGAGGTATATTAGGTGCCAACGTGACAGATGGCGAGTCCATCGCCGTTACTC